>PVHY01018309.1:0-29509 GCA_004024945.1 Uropsilus gracilis
TGTTGTGGCCTTTTGGACAGTCTGATCTCAAATTCATTCTAATAGGCTGCAGTTTTACTTTTCTCCTCCACATTGCATGATTCAGGTGTCTGTTTCCTCTACATATTTTGTTGTTGCTTTATAATAACCCCACTAGAATTATTTCATGTCTGACTTGGTGTTGATATATTCTTTCAAGTTTTCCTTTTCAGTGAAGCTCCTTACCTTTCCTTCTGTCTTGAAATGATAATTTTGTACAATAATGTATTTTATGGTGGGAACCTTTTTCTCTGAGTACTTTAACTATCTACTGCCATTCCTTTCTTGCATGTAAGATTTCCAGTCAAAATTTGATGGACAGTCTGATAGTTGTTCCCAAATAGGTTACTTTTCTTTCCCCTGATGCTTTGAATATTCTGTCCTTATCACTTACGTTCAATTATTCAATTATAATGTGTCTTAGAATGTGCAGTCTGGTATTATTTGGGTGTGTGTGTCGGGGGGGGGACTCTTTGGGCCTCTTAGATCAGAACATCCAGTTCATTTCCCAGACTGAGGTGGTTCTTAGCAATTTTTTTCTTTAAATAAATGTTCATGACTCCCCCCCCCCTTCCAGAGCCTCATGCTATGGGTATTATTTCTTATTAGATAATTCCCAAAAGTTTTAATAGTGTTTCAATTTTTTTTCTCTATTGTACCATTTTTGTATTCTCCATGATACTTCTGGTTTGTCAATACTTTTCATTACTTGTGCTTGTCTGCTGTTGAAGCTTTCTTGTGTGTTCAAATTTCATTCTAGTGTTTTTAGCTCCATTAGTTTCGGTTTGTAGCCATCTCATTTTTTATTGATCTTTTTGTTTCCTGTTTTGGGTCATCACTTGTTCCCTTTAATTCAACAAACTTGGTTGTAACTGCTAGCTTAAATTCCCCATTAGGCACATTTTGCAATCTGTTAGACTGAAACTTCTCCCAGGATTTTTTCCTCCTGTATTTGTTATAGGTTCTCTTGTCCCTTCATTTTTAGTTTTTATGAGAAATTTCCCTTTCTTATCTCAATAAATTGGATTTTTTTACACCCCCTACAAAAGTTGGGAATAATCCTAGTATTTTTAGTCAGGGTCTTTAGGTGTCTGTTGTTTGTTTCACATCTGTTCAGTTTCCTGGGCTCTGGTGCCAGTCAGGGTAATAGATAGAAAGGAAGTGGGGCAGGAGGGTGTCAAAAGACCACTTCCAGTGAGCATCAAGTGCTCAGTCTTCCCATAGTGGAGTGTGTCCCCAGATTCTGTGGTGGGATTTCACAATGACCCCTTCCCCTATCCAACACCTTGGACAAAATGTCTTGAATAGTCTTGTGCCCTCCTCTACGTCTAGGCTATTTTTTAGCAACATGTGCAGTGCTGGGTCTTAACTGTAGTTGAGACTGGCAAACTGATATTTGCTCTCTCTACTTTTGGAGAATGGATCCTTTGTTTGGAGTCCATGTTTCTTTTGTTAAGCTATAGTTTGTTTGTTTGTTTTCAAAATCTGGTTAGTGAGAACATTTAATTGTCTTGGTTTTGGCTTTGAGTGGGGATAAGGAAAGTGCTTTACATATCATAGATTCAGCCTAAAATCAATATTCACTGGTATGGGAAACTCAGGTGATTTGCTCTGGCTGCAACTGCTCCATCTTGGGAGCCACAGGATCAAGCTGATATCAACACTGTGTACTCTTTTTTTTTTCAGTGTTCCAGTGGTGCACTCTCTTTGTTCTCTCATTCTGTGTGTACCCTTTTCCAGTGTAGTTCCCAGCCTTTAAGATTCCTGAAGTGCCCTAGAGTTAACAATAGCAGTACTGCTCGAACCATAGATTAATTACAACTTTTCCTACCCCTTTTCATCATGCCATTTATCTTCCAGGGCTTGTTGTATTTGTTTAGCTGTAATTTGCTTGTGACTGTGTAGCAGAAGTAAGCCACTTATCTTCACTTTGCCACCTTATTGCCAGACGCTTCTCTTTGGATTCTTCTTATTTGGCACTTTCAGGGTTTCATGAATCTGAATATCTGTTTCCTTCCCCAAGTTAGTGAAATTTTCAGACAATATTTCTTCACATTATTTTTCTGCCTCTTTCCCCCCTTTTTTCATTTTGGGGCTCCTCTAATGCAAATATTAGTCCACTTGACATTTTCCCATCTGTCCCTTAAGCTTAAGATCATCTAGTGTCTTTTCTGGTTCAGCTATTGTTTTCCTCTGTCCTCTGACTTTCTTGCATTTTCCATGTTTTTGTTGTGGGTCATACTGTGTTCATTTTTCTCTCAACTTAGGTGAGCATCTTTATGACTAATTTTTGGAACTCAGGTGAATTACTTATCCCCATCATGAGGTAAATGACTGCAAAACCATTTTCCTGAAGTTTTATCTCATTCATGTGACACATACCCCTTTGTTTCTTCATTTTGCAAAACTCTGTGTTAATTTCCATGCATTAGATAAAATAGTCACCTCTTAATCTTGACTGAGTGACCTCATGTAGGAAATGAAACTTATCATCCATCATTGTCCTACCTCTTGATTTTTCCTCAAATCTCTGTGATTGTATAAGCAACCTCATCTGTTTCTTATAGCTTTCAGTTAGTTGAATTATTGATGTTCTGATGTAAAGGATTCCAGTCAGTACCAGAACCTATCCCCTCTAACATTGAGAGTAGTAATTGTGTAACAGTTCCATGACTGTTGATTATAGTCTTGTGGGAATCATGGGTATAAGCCCCATTGACCCGCAGAGCCAGATGAGTTAGAGGTGTCCTCTGGCAACAGCCTCAAATACATGGGTGCCAGACAAGGTATAATTTCTTTCTGAAAGAAATCAGCAAGCTGGAGTGAGGCAGAGGATGTGTGCCAAGATTGCATCCACCAACCTCTATTTACTGAGATCACCTCCGCTGGCCCTCAAGTATAAGTGCATACATAGAAAACAGGCCTCTTTCTCAGAAAAACTGGATTATATTTCAGTCTGTTCTCTGTGCAGAGCCCAGGGAGTAGCAGTCTTCCAGGAAATGGCTCGGCAGTTGTTATAATCCCATGGGGATTATAATATAAACCACCAGAAACATAAGCCACCCTTTAGGCAAGAAATCTAGGGATAATTTACTGTGTGGCAATTATAAAAACTGGGTTACTAAACAGTGGAGGAGAGAGGAGAAGGAGGAGGAGGAGCAGGAGGAGGAGAAGGAGGAGGAGGAGGAGGGGGAAGGGGTAGAGGAGGGGGAGGAGGGGATGAAAGAAAAATTAGAGAAAGACAACATTTGAAAAAAGAGAAAAGAGGAAAAAATATGCTACCTGCTTGTCTGCTTGGTTTAACAAGGCAGACAGAGAGTGATGGTGTCTGCTGGGTGGAGCGTAAAGATGACACCCAAGGGTTGGGGGAAGAGATGGCATCCACAGGGCAGTAGAGTGCAAAAATGGCTTCTACCAACTTCTATCCCTGGAGAGTGTTCTAGCAAGACCCATGCTCTTCAGTTTGATGCTCTAAAATGATCAAATGAGTCTCTTTCACATACAATCTCTTCTCTTTTCAAGGGCTTCCTGTACACTGTGCTCTAGGGCAAGTGAGTTCATATATGAGCCCTTTATAAATCATGTTTCAGTTTGCTACAGAGCTAAGGCTCTCCTGGATGAGAGCTCTGTCTGTTTTCAAAGCTAGATATTTTGACGGTCTTATTTCAGTTGTAGAATTGAAAAGTTGGGCTACCCAGTATAACATACAAACCCTTCATTCCTCCTGGCTTTTAGTCTCCCCTGATTGTAGGTCACTGCATTGGGGGATATAGTTTATGATGAGGTCATGAGTCAGTGTTTTGTACCCATCTTAATGTGCTTTCTTTCTGCCTTACCCAGTATGCAGGTGTTGTTCTATTATTTTATTCTCCCAGAAGAATTGGTCCTTTGTGTAATTGTAGATTCTGTGCGTACGTGGGAAGAAGAGAAGTCAAGGTTTCTCTGTGTTGCCATCTTGAACTGGAGGTGCTCCCCCCCCAAATTGAGGTAATTCCATTCTACTCCAAAATAGCTGAGGGTGTTTAATCACAGATGGATATTAGATTTTATCAATTGTTTTCTCTAATCAATTTATAATTTACTTTTCTTCTTTAGTCTTTTTGTATGGTAGATTATATTGGTTTCAAATATTAATACATCCTTGTATAACTGGACTAAATTCTACTTGGTCATGTTATATAAAACTTTTTATAATCTTTGGATTTGGTTTGCTAATTTTTTTCTTTTGGGATTTTGTATGTAAGTTCTTAAGAGAAATTCTCTAACTTTGTTTTGTACAGCTATTGATCTGTCTTGGTATAAGAATAATATTGGTGTTATAGAATGGGGTAGAAAATATTCCCTCTTCTATTATCTGGAAGAGTTTGTATGAAGTTGATTTTTAAAAAATTTTATTAAATAATTTATTAATATATAGATTTCACATCTTTGTAATCTCCCCCACCCTTCCTGACCAGTATCACCCTCTCCCTCCTACCCTCATCCCCAGTTATGTACTACAGTTTGGTGGTTAGTTTGTTTTGACTTTTCCTCATGGCTTTGTTTATTTTTTCCTATATCCCATATAATAGTGAAACCATTTGGTTTCTGTCTTTTTTTTTTTTTTTGGACTTGTTTCTGCTAATATGATTTCTTTTTTCCGTGTTATCATAAAATCATCAAATTTGTTATTTTTAATTGATGAGTAATATTCCATTGTGTATATATACCACATCTTTTTCATCCAGTCGTCTGTTTTGGGACATTTAGGTTGTTTCCAAGTCCTTGCGATTATAAATAGTGCTGCAGTAAACATCTGAGCACAGGTGTCCCTTTGTACCCACATTGAAGTCTCCTTTGGGTAGATTCCCAAGAGAGCAATTGCTGGGTCAAATGGTAATTCCATTTTCATTAATTTGAGGGTACTCCATACAGCTTTCCATAGTGGCTAGGCCAGTTTACATTCCCACCAGCAATGTAAGAGTATTCCTTTCTCTCCACATCCCTGCCAGCACTTGTTGTTGCCCGTTTTTTGGATGTGGGCCATTCTTACTGGTGTAAGGTGGTTGGTATCTCATTGTGGTTTTGATTTGCATTTCCCTGATTGCTAGTGACGAACAATTTTTCATGTGCCTGTTGGCCATTTATTTGTATTTCCTCTTTGGAGAAGTGTCTTTTAAATTCTTCTCCCCATTTTTAAATTGTTTTTTTCTTTGTTTTTGTTAAGTTGTGTGAGTTCTTTGTGTATCTTTGTTATCAGACCCTTATCACTTGTATGGAAGGCAAAATTTTTTCCCCACTCAGTTGGGTTTCTTTTTGTTTTTTCTGTTGTCTCTTTTGCTGTACAGAAGCTTTCTAGTTTGATGTAGTCCCAACTGTTTATGTTTTCCTTCATTTTTTACCTGCTATAGATGTATCCAGAAATGAATTTCTGGATTGTAACTCATGGAGGGTTCTGCCCATGTTTTCCTCTATGTATGTTATGGCTTCTGGTCTTACATCCAAGTCCTTTATTCATTTTGAGTTGACTTTTGTACATGGTTTGAGGGAGTTGTCTTGGTCCATTTTTTTAAAGTTGATGTTAATTCTGCCTCAATCTTTTGCACAATTCTCCTATAGGACCTGGGCTTGGTGATTTCTTCTTCATGAGATTCTGAACTATAGATTCAATTGACTGAATAGAGCAATTCCAGATAACCTGTTTTATTTTGCATAAGTTTTGGTGGGAATTTGTCCCTTCTAAGTTGTCATATTTGTGAGCATAGAGTTCATATTTGTATGAATTTCCTTTCTTAGCCACTTCTGCTTGTCTTATTTTTATTTTTTGCATGGTATATCTTTCATCAGGCTTTTTACCTTTGACCCACCTCCATTTTTAAAATTTGAAGTCAGTTTCTTATAAGTGAAATATAAGTGGGTGATGTTTTCTGAGGTCTTCTATCAATCTGTATTTTGTTTTATTTTGACTATTTACATTTAAAGTAAATATTGACAATCTAGAGGTTATGTCCTTTGTTAATCTTCAGTTTATTTTTACTGCTTTTTAATTTATTTTTTTCTCATGTTTTCCTGTGGGCTACTTAAATATTTATTAAAATACCATTTTGATTGGTTTACAATGTTTTTGACTTTTTATATTTTTAATAGCAATTTATCTAGGTATTTGAATGTATATATGTGATATCTGCTGGCATTGCCGATAAAATGTCAGCACATTCTTCCATTTGTTGTTATAGTCATCATTCCATTTACTTTCCCTACTTTTGAATATCATAACCTGGAGTATCAGATAGTTATTATGATTTTAGTCTTGATTATCAAATGTGATTTATAGAATTCATGCAGAATATAATTTTCTTTATATACTCATCTTTTTACTCTTTACATTCTTTCTTCCTGATGCTATAAGATTCCTACTTTTATTATTTCCTTTTTGTCATGAAAAAAATCCTTTTTCTTTAAAGGTAGATTTACTAATCATGAATCCTTTTAGTTTTCCTTCATCCGAGAATGTTTTCCATTTCCACTCCTTTCCTAAGAGATAGTTCCAGTAGATATAGAATTTGAGGTTGGTAGTTCTTTCCTTTTAGCACTTGAAAAATGTTTGATGCTTCTTCTTGCTTTCATGGCATCAGATATCATTTTCATTGTTGTTACTGTGTAGATAATATGGTTGATTTTCATGGTGTGTTTGAAGAGACTTTGTCTTTGATTTCCAGAAGTTTAAGTATCATGTCATGTCTTTGTCTGTATATTTTACTTGGTAATTACTTAGCATCTTGAGTTCATTGGTTTACATCTTTTGCCAAATTGGGGAGTTTTCAACCATTATTTATTTTATATGCTTTAAGCCCCATTCTTTTAGTATTCTACGAGAATATGAAAACCTTTTACAATTGTCCCACAAATCTCATTTTTTTATCTTCAATTTTTTCTTTCTCCCTGTTTTTCAGATTAAATTCAATTATCTATCTTTCAGTTTACTGATTAGATTCTGTCATCTTAACTTTAGTATTGAACCCATCCAGCAAAAGATTTAATTGAATATAATTTTCTTCAGAAATCTAATTGACTTTCTCAAAATGATTTTAATTTTTTATTGTATTATTCAGCTTTATGATTCCATTTGTTTATTCTATGTCTTTTGTTTCTTTATTGAGATTTTAATTTTTTTATTGTTTAAAGAGAATAGATTGCTGATTATTGAAACATTATTTTTTGATGACTATTTTAAAATCCTTCCATGATAAATTCAACATTTGACTCCTTCTTGTTGTTACCTGATTGTCTTTTCTCATTCAGGTTATGGTTTTCTTTGGAACTATGGAATATGAAATTATTCTTGGAAATATGGAATGTTTTCTTGTATACTGGACATTTTACTATTATGTGAGAAGACTCAGAGTCTTGTTTAATATTTTATTTAAGCAGAAAATCATCCTTTTTAGGTTTAACGTACTGGGCTTGGTCTATATTTTGTGAGCTGTTGTTCAAATAGCAGTTCAATTTTTGGAACTTTTGCAGTAATACAAGTAATCAGTTGTTCTGGGTCAGCTACTATCTGTTGATTTCTCTTGATGGGAATGAAGTGCCAGATTCATATTGGTGGGCCTGAAGAGGCTTCCCAGGTGAGCTGGTCTTTGTGGCAGGTACTTCTTGACTAGTCTAATAAAGTTTTAAAGTCTTTTTAAGGACAGTTCACATATCCTTTACTTAAGTAAATAAATACTTTTGAGGCACTCACTATAAACAAGACTAATTTTTTTTTTATTTTCCAGTTGTTGAAAGATCATAATTCTTAAGTATTTAGTTGGCTATTGGAGCATAAGATCATGAATTGACTTTAATAGGAGTTTAAATTTAGCTAAGACTCAGACAAAATGCTCTTACTTTACTTCTTAGAGTTCTAGCTAAGTGAGAAATCTAATAAGGGAACACTTGACTCAAGGGTATTAATTATATGTTTTGGATTTCTTGTCTTATACTGTCAATCTAAGTATTGATTTGTCTTTTAATACATATTATTATAGAAGTTGATAATCCTCTTTCTAGACTATTTTCAGCCTTCTTTGATTCCTGCTAGGTTGAAATTGTTGTATTATTGTGCTTCTGATAATATGGTGATTGTAAAAATGGCACACATCTTCACTGCTCCATGCATTCACCCTTTTGTGCTGTTGCTTTGCTGACCTTCCCATCAAGAGGAAGAGCCTATTTAAACATTATCCTTTAAATCTAGATTGACATTGTGATTTGCCTTTATCAATAGTATGTGGTGAAATAACAGTGCCCTGGTTTCAAAGTTAAGTCTCAGGAGCCCTTATGCATTTCTTGTTCTTTTACTTCTCTGTCTTAATCTCCATCCTAAGAACAGTCTTGGAATAGGCTGCTGGAGTATGAATGAAAATAGGGAGCAGATATAAGTGGTTCCTATTAAGTGGCCTTCCATAGACCATAACCACCTTGCCTACAAGTAGGCTGCATGTCTATCTCATCCACTAGATGAGTTTGGAGAGTTGGGAATATTAATTTGCTATCTATTTAGTCTAGGAAAATACCATGTGCATAATAATTAGCAGAATGCTAGTAGAAAGAAAAAGAAAAGAAAGTTGATGAGATCAAGATCAACACAACACAAAAGCAAATGTGTTATTGTATGATGATTTATTGCCAATATATTATAATTTTCACTGGACAGTGTAATGCTAAAATATGTGATTGAGCTTAGACTATTTAAGGTAAGTTTTTCAACAAGATTGAATTGTCAAACAGTGCTATAGAAAGGCTACCTCTTATTTCTCTAAAGTACATATTATCTTCTTTAATTTGTATCTGAGAAGAGAAAGAGAAAAAAAGTATTCGTTTTGATTTAATAAAAAACCCTCTGATTGGAAAATGCTTTTTAACCTTTATATTATTTTTTTGCTTTGTTTATTTTTCAAATATGCAATAATTATCTAGTCTTGGTGATATGTTTGTGAATACAAAGAGTTATTACCCATATTACAAAGCCAAATAAGGTATTTAAACACAAATAAGACCTTTTACTTATACAAAGATGACTTCGAAAGTAAGGCCTTGATACTTTGCCATGATATAAGAAAAGATGGAAGATGGTGTCAGTTTTCTTAGGAACTTGTCAGTGGACACTTTAATTCCACTGTATTTTTGTTATGACAGGACTTAATTTCCTACTGACATTTTTTTTTCAGGAACAGTTCCTGGACCATTTTGGGAAAAGAGGATTATAATTTGGTGGGTGGCTGCAGAGGCCTTTTTACTGCAGTGAAAGAAAAAGGGTAATATAGAGTGAGAGCATACTAATAAAGGGTTTAGGAATAACCACGATATAGAAAAGCTGGAGAGCAAATCTTTTTTTTTTTCTTCATATATCTTTTCCACACACTCCATGACCCCATATTTATTGTGTTCTCTAAAATGTAGTGCTACATGCATAATTAAGAATGGATTCTACGTGTGCTCTCTACTTGCAAACATGTGGTCACTACCATGGAAACAGCAAAGGAATCAACAGAAGAGGCTCTCTGATTAATGTAATTACAAAGCAAGCAATATAATACCCTTGAATACCATTTATTTCTGCATGAAGAAGACATTAAATTGTATATTATGTTCAGCAAGTTAACATCCCCAAATTCTTTAGGATTGTGTGATTTTTCTGTCATGCTTATGTTTATCTTGTTCATTCAGGATCATAGCCTAGCAATAACTATGTTGTATTTTAGTTCAATTCAATTCCAGAGAATAATTGTTGAGTCCCAACTGTAGGGCAGAAGCTAGTTAGATCTACAGATGTTGCAACCATGAATATGGTCTGCTCCAGAAGACCTTACAGTGTAATAGATCTAGATTATTACCAAGAAAATAGGAGTTTTTAAAGGTCTGAATGTTGTAGTAGTCTAGAAAAACACTATTAATCCTTGTGATTTATGAGGATATGGTGTATCAGTCAGAATCTTTTCTGGAAATTGATGGACTGCTCAAATTCAATAATTTGAGAATATTTAATAATAAATACTATTTGCAACATACCGGCAGAATGCAGGGAATGGACAGTCAGTGGAATACCCCAGGAAATGGTCACAGTAAGGTCTCATCACCACTGAAAGGACAAGAAAGAGCAGCAACTAGAACCTAGAGAGAAAGATGAATTGCTTGATAGAACTGTCTCAGTTAAGGATGTGACCGATCATAATAACCCCACAAGGAGAGTGAGAGGGACAAATACCTTTACATTTCTCTTTTACCACCCTCTGATCTTCTGCTGGTGTTCCTCCCATTGTCTGAAGCTAGTGGGAAGCCAGAGAGTGAGGAAATCCATTGATGTAATTTGCACAGCTCTCTCCCCTAGGGTACAAAGCAGAAAGAAGAGTGAAGAGTGGTCCTAGAGAAGGGAAATGGAGAATATCCGACATACATTTATACACATATGTATATTTACTAGAGACACACACCCCATACACACATGCCTATATAGGCACTTTTATAGCCACATGTAGTGTCTATATCCTCTTTTATTTTTATTCTCTCCAGACAGTTTTGTATTTGTAGATGATCCATCAGGTCTGAGACCACCATTTATGTGTCCAGCAGCATAGAGCAGAGGTTGAATTAATTTGGGCATGAAGATAAAATTTGAATAAAAGTGACCCCTTCTATCATCTTTCTCACCATTTGGCATCAGGACTGAATTATTTACAGGTTAGGTAATCATCATCAAACATTTTTAGATTACATCCTCATGAGTATGCTGCTATGGGGCTAAACCTGAAACAGAAGTTAGGAGTTAATCCTTTATAAGGCAATTTTTAGACTTTTATTCTTAAATTTTAAATTACTTTAAATTTTATTTAATTATTTTTTAAAATGCTCTCCTAAGAGCACATAGTGATTTTATTCAGGTTCACTGCTCTGATCTACTAGTTTGTTTTGTTTTTTTTTTTCATGGCAGTTGAGTGGCTCGTATACCTGCCCACATGCCACAGTTTCGGCCGTGTACCCTTCGATGCCTTGAGTCTCTTTCTTTCTCCCCCTAAGTTTGGAGTGGAATGTAAGACTGAAACCATAAAACATATAGAAGAAAGCTTAGATAAAACATTCCATGACACACACCTCAGTGCAAGACGGTTTCCTTTTTCTTCATACTTTCCCCAGCACTTCCAGCAAACAATGTTGAATATGTACTGAGTTCTAAGTTTGCTTTGTTGACTCAGATGAAGGGATGAACCAGCAAGAGATCATAGGACATGAAGAGAGAGACTAAGATATCTATTCCCTGTTGCACTCTGCTACAAGCCTTGTTTCTAGCTGTAGTTGACAGCTTCTGCTGAATGTTGTCTTCTCACGATTCCAGCTCTTACTTGTTTCTGGTATACTTTTTCCCCATTACCCCTTCAATCCTAGGGTTGGTAGTGGCTTCTAACTCTGACTCATCTCTGGATGTCTCAACTTATTTTTGTTATACCCCTTAACCCTAACCACACATCTATAGATATTAAAGATTCATTAAAATTTTATTGAATTATCTGAGTAGAATTATGTTCCCTGCCAGAATCCTAACTCATCAACTGCCCTATTAGAAACTGTTAAAACTACCATGCGGTTGAAAAGTAAATGTAAGCAACTGCATTTATAGTACAGGAATTGAAACAGTATGACAAGAGCTGAGGCTTCTTTTCTGTCATCTTGGGTCTTAGTACTCAGAAAGTAAGTTTTTCTTCCTCTGTAAATTTTATAATAAACACAGCTGATTGTCTCAGTCCTGGGATGTCAAGGATAATACAAAATATTGTTGTGCACTATTGTAAAGATGCTGAATATGCATAATATAACTACTTAATTTTGCATATTTTTGTATTCAGTAACACAATAAAGTAATAAAGGAGAAAATGTTTGTGGTATTTAGTTCCAGGTAATACACAAATATTACAAAGATGCCAAAGATAAAACTATACTCTTGGGGCCGGGCACAGTGGCTCGTGCCTATAAGCTTCAGCCTATGAAGCGGCCGGGCCTAGGGATCGCGGTTCAAGTCCTGCCTGGGACCTGTAGCGAGATCTAGTTCCAAAAAAATAGCTGGGTGTGGTGGTGCGTGCCTGCAATCCCAGCTACGTGGGAAGCTGAGACTGGGGATTGCTTGAGTCTGTGGTACCCCGGGCAACGAGAGCCTGCGGTTCCATGGGCAAAAAATAGTGAGACCTAGTCTCAAAAACAAAAACAAAAACAAAAAACTGCTCTTGAAAGGTAGTTCCTCCAAAGGCAAACTGATTCTCCTTGAATATCAAGCATAGTTCCCATGTAATCTTTTCCTTTGACTAAACATGTTCTCTAACTCTTTGGTGTCGATATGTTCATCAAAACTTCACTCTTGTTTCCCCAGAGAAGAAATGCTCTAAGACCTTTTGGTCTAGGCAAGATTCTGTGTTAGTAAATGAGACTGAACTCAGTGAGACAGATTTGCTATTGTGAGATTGACGTCAATCAAACTCACCTGATGTGGGGTTGTCTCTCTCAAGACAGCAACATCAGTATCAACTCCTCATACTCTTGTCTCACTGAGTCGAAATTCAACTCTCAAACGGTGTTTATATAGCTAGTTAATGGGGAAGTGATAACAATAACTCATTTATTAACTACTTAGCTGAGCCTCCTCCCCTCCACCTAGAATGGACACAGAACCCAAATCCTCAGACCCCTGAAAAGTCAGCTGTTTTAGCCGAGCTCCCATCCCATCCCCTCCCATCCTACCCCGTGGCTAACCTTGTCCCACTGCTTCTTGAAATATGCGATTCATTTCCTTGGAAGGTGACTTTATATTTCTGGTGACTCTCCCTTATGTTGATTCAGATCTTTCTTTCACTCACTGACCCAAGCTGTATCACAAATAACCAGCCAAATCCAGGTTCCATGTGACACCTCTTTACTTGAATTGAGCTGTCAAATTCGTCTCCCTTCCCCCATGTGCCTCTCCAGGGCTTAATAGCCCAATTCTTTAAAATGTTCCCCCTGTAGTATGGTTTTGGATATCATGACTTCCAGTCTGTTTGCCTCTATCTCCAAGCTCAAAGCTTGTCTCCAGGTACTTATTAATGACTGTGCTAGCTGTAACTGTGAGCAGACTGCTGTTTCTGTCCTTTGGGTGTGTGGTGTGGTGGCTATTTTTTGACAGTGCATAGTACATGTTTCACACCGTAATTTTGCAATGCTAGAAGAAAATGCAATGTTACTAATGGAGAACTCAGAAAGATTTAAGGATCCTAGAAACAAATTACTAATATGACCTTGGATATCCTATTTGCAGTGTGTGTGTATATATATACGTATATATATTCATATTCATCCACATTAGAAGGCAGAGATGTCAGAAAGATAGTATATGGCTTTTCAAACTGTCATCAATTCTCATGAATTATAACACCTATTAGAATGACTATAAATATGAAATGAAAAAAGAAGGAAAGCCCTCAACTGAGCTGACATGGAAAATAAGACTGTAGTTTGAAAAATTTCCTGAGCATAGTTCTATGATGAGTGAAGAGGAAGAGCACAATCAGTAAAAGACTGCAGAATATTTAATTCACATAAAACTACTTTTTTTCAGATGATAAATTATTGCATTATATGAGTGATCATTAGAGTTTTACCTGATACCTATGTTTACCTTTGCCTGTTTTTGAACTTTAAGTAAATGGAATCATACTACATAATTTGCTTATTCATTTTACCATTGAAGAACATTTGGGTTCTTAATTTTTTTTCATGAGAGCACATTTACTGCTATAAACTTGTGTTTCCCTTTTTAACGTGTACATTTTTGTACTTATTTTGTACATATGGTACAATTTTTCTAGATTTGTAACTTTTTAGTTTTAGTATTTACATTTTTATTTGAATGATTTCAAACCCACAATTAATCTTTTTTATTATTTTTTTGTTGAATCAGTTGCAAAGAAATCATAGTCATAATATCCATTCTACATGTTTCTCTAATAAATAAGACATTTATTTTACATAACTGCAATACCATTATCCAATTTGGTACATTTGTCACTGGTGTAATAGTATTATACGCCATATTTGTTCAAATTTCTTGAATTATCCTACTGGTATCCTTTAGACATGAGAACATTTTATCTTTCTGATCCACGTGTACTTGCTGCACTTGTCAACTTTCTTTAGTCTTTTAATCTGGGACAATTCTTCAGACTGACTTTTACTTTCACAGAATTGATTTTTTTTGAAGAGTAGATAAAGACCAATCATTTTGTGGACTGTTCCTTAGTTTGAATTTGCCAACTATTTCCTCATGATTACTTGAGCTCCTCTCTTTTTAGATTCTTTCCTTCAGATATTTTATATGTGGAAAATAAAGAGTCCTCTCACTGCCTTCTTGAATTATATAAAATCCCAAATCTCCTGTAGCTGTCTAGTTTAAACAAAAGTGAATAGTTCCAGGTTGGATGATAAATATTCTTGTTGACATGCTAGTTTTGGATAATAAAGTGGAACAAAATCAATTTTTATGGTGGTATATTTTATATTTTATATATTATATGTGATATATAAAATAATATACAATATATAACATCATGTTTTATATAAATATATACTTTATATTATAAAATATACATTTATATTTTACATGTGCTACATGATTTCATCTCCTGTAGACCCCTCGAGGGCAAGCATGCCCAGGCCAGGTTCACCATCATAGATTCTGGCACATGGATGAAGAGTCCTGGAGTACTGGGCACATTTTACAGGTTTTAATGCACACCTGACAAGGAGGCTGAGTCAGTTGTATAGCAAGCAGGCAAGCCACACAGGCAGGCAAGGCCAGGCAGGGGGGTAGAACCAGGTAGGTAGGCATCTGAGCCTCCCACGAATCTTTGTGCTCTCTCTCTCTGGGCTCTTTCTCTTTGGGCTGTCTCTGTAGTATTCCTGCACCTCTTCTGTAGTCATGCGGTGCCTCCTGTCAGAGTCACACCGGTAAATAGTGGTGCTGTTGCCTCTGCCACAGCTCCAAGCCCTGCTTCTAGGCTCAGGTGTGCCCACTTACTTGTTATATGCACACACCCATGCCCGGTGCCTGCGCTCCCAAGTGCCTTCTGCGTTAATATCATCAAGGCCGCAGGTACGAAGGTTAGTGGCGAAGAAAACCTTGTTAAGTCAACCCCTTGTTAAGATTTATTCCTACAGCATATCATAAAGAATAATGCTAACATAATGACCAGCTCCTAGCAGAAGGACCAGAAATGAAAGCACACAGTCATTCTCCAGTGCAACTGCTTGCTTGAACTTTTATCAAGCCTAAGAGCATTTCCTCTTCGGGCGCTAATAGTTACCTTGACAATTGGCATTTATTCACATTTCCTAATTTGAACTAAATCCTATTTCAGAGAGTTTTGTTTTTAATTTTCTATGGATTGGTAGACAAACTATTCACTACATATTAACTCATCAGGTAGATATTTGTTAGTGTCTGTGTAGTGGATATTACATTAGATACTATGGAATAAATGGTGAAAATGCAGCATTTCCCCCCCTCTAGTGGTTTGTGGTTCAATAGGGGAATTGTGTATGTATGTGTGTGTCTGAGAGATAGCCAACTTAACAGCATTATTAATGAAATGTGTGGAAGCACAGAATAGGGAACAACTAACTTTATAATTAGCATTCACTTTTTCACTAAATCTTTAAAGATCACTAAGTGTCCCTGCACAGAGAAGAGACAGAAGCTATGTGCTAGACACATGTCTGCACAGTTTGGGGGAAGTCTGACTTGAACAAAAAGAAAGAGACAGATGTAAACTTTAATATGAGGCAGCACACCTGCCAGTCCTATTGTTCTAAAAGTGCAAACTATAACAAAAGGACTGAGCTTGAGATAGATTCTGATCTCGAGAGAGTGCATGTGGGAATAAGCATCTTAGTTTTCATGACTACACATAAAATTCTCTTCCAAAAATGTTTTTCCTTGCAGTCCAGAATATAACATAGGTCAGTTCCTTTAAAGAAATATGAAATCTGATCAGAAAGCAAAGCTCTACTTGGATTACAGGATTTAAAAAAGCTAATCAGTTCAACCTTTTGGTGTGTAGATGAATGTCTCCCACTATCCCTAGGAGAAATGTCATCTGCCCTAAGAATTAGATGAAGGGTCCAGTTAGGCATTTTTATTTATACAGTTCATTAAAATAACATTATTATGGGTTTTCAGGTATATAGGGATAACAGTAAGAGTTGCTTACTTTGAAAATCATTAAGGGCCAATAGTCACTCTGTTGAATAACTCATATTGCTCACTTTATGGTACGTGACTTTAATCTATGAATACCTTTTAAGTCTTCCGAATTGGTTTTGACCTAATTTTAAGTTTTTATCCGAAAGAGAATTATTTTCCTGAATAATAAAGCTTTATTTATATTAGACTTTGATATTCTAGTCAAACGTACTTACACTGGGTTGATTTAAGTCTGTCAATCTTTCAATCCATTGATCCATTCACTCATCCACCTGTTTATCCATTTTTTCCAGCCATCTACTTATATCATAATTAATCTTTGCCAGTCTTTTATAATCCATGTGCACAGAGAATTATTGGGTTGTAGTAAACCTAGGAAACAACCTGCTTCTGTTTTAGGGGACTCCCATATTTCATGTCTCTGGATAATTCAAGGAAGCGGACTTCCTAACCATGCTGCAAACTGCCATTATGTGATTTGGTGGTGTGTATCCTACAGTGGTGATACCTGATGGGGAGGATCCTGATGTTACCTCAATTAAAAGATTAATTTTTTTAAAAAATAGAATCAAAACAAAACAAAACTACCCCTGTGCTTTTGGACAAACCATCCTCAATCATTCAACCTTTCCATCATCAAGGTGAACTGGACTAAACCAATTTCTCCCCTTTCATACATATCCCTAAAACCACATGCTACCATTTTTTTTGTCATTTTGCCCCCTATATTATTTCTCTTCATGTTTGTTGCATACTTATTTGACTTGAATAAAAATGCCCATTGTGGAGGCATTCAGAAAGGTATGCCTTCATACTTCCAGTCCTGGAGTGAAATAAACCAACCTTCATGTATTCTTTCATAAGCATTTATGGAGCACTTAGGCCTGGGACTAATGAAAGGAATAATTTGTTCCCTACGATTATGAACTCCAAGTTCTAACAGGGGAAATCCAACTTTGATACACTTATTCTCAGAGGATATTAGAAGAGCAGAGTGGAAAAGAGATGTGACTAAGTTTTGAAGAAAGAGTCGTTGGCCTGGCCAAAAAGAAGAATATATACAACTTAATACCCCCGTGTGAAATTAGTGGTGGTGCAAGAGGGCATGGGGATATAGCCTGTTAGATGTTCATGGCAAGACTGTATTCTGAAATACCATCCTGTGTTTCTTTCCTTAGTATTTTCTGTTGCTCATGCTGATCCCCTATTCAGATAATGGTAAGGGTATTACCAACATGCGATCAGAATAGAATTTGCTGAAGTGATTAGGAATCTCCCATCTGCTCACTTCTTCCTTCTCTCCCAAAATGAAGCTCTTATCTAGTGACTGATGGAATGAGAGAACAAACATTCCAACTCCCATGTCCCTTGAGGGTGAAAACTCTGAGGAATGACCTCTATCATCCATAGGGATAGACCCTAGGACAGAGCCTTAATTACCCTATGCAGGGCTTAACATGATAAGACCCTTGCATGGCCTCTTTCCTTGCCCTCTTCTGCTCCCTTACTACTCTACTGACTTCTTCAGGGCACACAGTCTAATAAACAACTTTCACACAAATCACCCTCTCAAGGCCTACTTAAAAAAAAACAACAACACATGAGAGAACATTCTCTGTTCACTGTTCTCAGGGTACTTCAAATACAAATGGAAAAATAGGAGTCAACACTCAGCTTTTCAGACTCAAACAGCCTTTTGAAACTCCAAGAAGAGAAAATAATGGTGAGAGTAAAAATTTTTGAGCTGCGAGATTAGTATCAAGAGTCAAAACTCTGAAGTACTCAGGGCACTAAGTTTATGGCATAAATAAAAGACTTGGAAAAATACACTCTTAATCAGGTCAGTTTTTCGTACCTGCTTAAATGAGATAATGGTTTTCAGGGCTGGTGTGGGGGAAGGAGGGTCTGAAGATGCAAATACTGAAGTAGGTATTGATGCACATCCCTGAGAACCGGTCCTTAAGCCCTTGTTTCTGAGAACCAGACCTCAATCCTTCATCACAGATGTATTCCTGAGAGGAATTCAGAAGGTGATGATTTGTAAGAGGAGGCAGAACTTGTGGAATCATATGGTCATGTGAAAGAGTGCACAGATTTCCCTGCATGTACTTGATAATTGGAGGCTTGAGGAAAATGTGTATGGTTCAGAATCTACTAATAAAACTGGAAGATAAAGACTATAGAAAAGTGGAACCTTCAATATCTCAATGGATGCTACCTTGGATTGATTATTACACCTGAATATCATCCACACAGAATTATATCATGACTTTCAGAATTGTATATATGCCATTCCACTCTCCACTAGGCTTGAGTATATCACGATTGTGGTCTAATCAAGTTGACTTTATATGTTATGTCTCTTTTTCTCTAATAGCCTTTAATAGTTTTTTATTGTTGACTTTTGATATCTTTGCAGTGATATGAATTTGGGTGGGTTTTTTTTTTAATTTAAAATTTGGGTGTTCTTTTGATATCCTGGAGATTCAGTTTTGATTTTTTGTTTTATTCTCCATGTTCAATTCTCCCTTTAGGATTGAGAAATTCTCAGCTATTATTTCTTAGAATAAACCTATCTACTCCTACTCCCATTTCTCTTCATCTCTGGGAATATCCAGTATTCTTATTTTTCCTCTTCTAATGGAGTCTGATATTTCTCATAGACTTTCTCCATGTTTCCTAAATCGAATTTCTCCCCCTCTTACACTTAGATCATCTGTACATTTGTATCATTAGTTTCCTAACTCGGCTCTTTTGTCAACTTTAAACTATTTACTCTGCTTTCTATACTTGTCCTCATTTTATTCAGTGTCTCTTTTTGCATTTTCAAAAATATCTTCAATCTCTTTATTCAGTCATTTCTTTTGTTCCTGATCTTTTTTTTTCTGAGATCCTGCCCCTGTGATTATTTGCCCAATATGACTTCATTGAGGTTTTTTTTAATTGTTATTCCAAAATCTTTGTCTGCTATGTCCTCAAATTCTGTGTCCTTTTTATAGGTCTCTGGACTTCTATTCTTCACTTGCACCTTTTCCATATTGTGTTTCTTGTCTCCTAGGCATGTATGTTGTCCTTTTTTTTTCCCTCCCCAACTGGGGAACTATACCTTTAATTTTATTTGTTTATATTCTTCGTTTAATTTGGTAGTAGATGAAGAAACTATATGCTGGATGGAGCCCAAAGAATCAGTTTGGTGGAGGGAGAAGATTAGTCTAGTTAGTTATCTGTACTCCTACTTCTTCCCTTGCTCTGCAAAGCATGTGCTGTTATTGATTCATGGCATGCAAGTTACAAGGCTCTGCTACTCTGCCTCTCCTGTTCAGAGTGCAAGGGCTTTGGTGCAGGTGTAGTGGGCGTGGTACAGGCCTTGGCACAGAGAACATGTGGTTTGGCCTGGGTCTTTTTTGGAGCACTGCTCTTGGCATGGAGTACAAAGCCTTAGCAGTATAAAATATGTAGCCAATTTCTCTCTCAGACCCCCCAGCAAGAAGGGAGGAGGGGGCTCTCCAATTTGCCAGCAGCCAGATTTTCCAATGAACCCAATAGTCTGCAGTGTATAGATCTACACTCCCCAATCACTAAAGAAAACTCCTTATACACAGTGCATGCCTGGGCCACAGCTGCCCTGGCCACAGTTACCTCACAGTATCCCTGTTCTACCCCAATATAAAGTCACAAATCTCAGAGGAAGTTTTGTGTGTCTCAGATCCCTATCCTTGACAACAAACTGAGAACATTTTCTCAGAGTAAAATGTCGTTTTTCTACAGTTGTCCTTAGAGAAGGTGTTTATTAGAAACCCTCTATTCTGCCATATTGTGGGTTGAAGTTGCTAATATGAATTTAACACGCATTTAAGTCATCTCATAGTCTCCTCTTTTATATTTACAATGATATATAGCAATTTCAGAATGAAATATAAAATGACAACTCGGATTGGACTGCAATTTTTTTTGCTATCATAATTTTACAGGTAGAATACTTTGTATCATTCTGTTTTTGTGTTTCCCTTGTGAGCATTATTGAGTCTCAAAAAGATCTATCAGGTGGTATAACTGTATCAATTGAAATATATCCTTAAAAAAGTGTGAAATAGATCAAACTCTGTTCTTTAGAATTGGTTAAATGGTTGAATACACAGCAAGTATAATGAAAATTAGGGATTTGCACAAGCTTGATCTTGAATAGTATAGGACAGTATAATTAAAGAAGAGCGTCTCCTTTAATTATTTTCTTTTGAACTTGCCTTTAAAATGTATAATCTTTTACTTTTGGGCTAAAACTCAAATATATGCTCATAGTAAAAAACTTAAAGTAGAATAGTATAAAGCAAATGAAATCACCTATAATTTCATTATCTGCTATTTTTTTCTGTGTAACATGTTATTAAAATATATCACATTATAAATATGTAGCAATTTTTGTATCCTCTTTTCTTTAATGAGTACATTATATATATTTACACCTTTTAGTACAGATGCTTAGATACTCTTTTTAATGACCTTGTGATTTTCCATGATTCTGATATGCCGTCTTTTATTATTTCTTAGGCTCTGCTGTGCCAATGACTATTCTAAATGACAATACAAAATTGTAACTTAATTGTTCTAGTTGACATTACAAATTACTGACAGCACTGCAGAGGATCAAATAGGGGTGATACATGTGGAACACTTTGAAAAACAACTCTGAAAATGTTCTTACAAGTGAATCAGGAAAGTAAACATATCAAAGGTAAGAAAGATAAAGTGGAATAAAACTCTGAGTAAAGTGAAAATTTAACTGACTGACATACCCTTCCACAAGATTGTTTAAGTGTGATGTCTATTGTGAACATTCAGAGACAGTATTTGCTTTATATATTTTGTCATGTTGACCCTCAATTGACCAGCACAGTGTCCAAAATTCTCAGTATTTATGTACGCAAACTATCCCTCAGACTACTTTTTTGTATCTAAAGCAGCACAAATGTTAGTGAATCTTCACTTTGGCATTAGAAAATATAATTTCCACTCAGGTATGAAATAGCTCAACGCTGGCTGTGTGTCTGTCTTTCTTAGCACAGATTATAAATCCTGCTTAAAGTTTAAAAAGTAACTATTGCCTGTATGTATTTTAAACTTTTCTATAGCAATTATACATCACTTTCATGCATTTTGAAAGTTCAGATATAGTGCCACTGTATTTTTCAGTGATGGTCATAACATCCTACATCCTCTTCTTAGAATGTGCAATGTCACTTCATTGAGAGATGGAACTTATATTACCTCTTCCCTAAACTGGGTACTTCTTTATGTCTATATGAAACAACAGAATATAGCAGAATTTATGCTGCATAACTCCCGAGGCTGCATCATAAAAGGTGACAGCTTTCATCTAGCTTTGTCCTCTCTGGAAAACTTGCTCTGAAGATCTAAGTTCCATGCTTGGAGGAAGCCCAGATTACAGGGAGTAGTCATATATTCATACTCTGGTGGCGGTCCCGTTCATATATCAGCATAACCCACTGGATGTGTGAGGAAGACTGAGATAAGCCCAGTACCCTGGAACTAGTTGTAGGCTGTTGAGTGAGAAACTCTGAAAAAAAACTGTCTCACTATCCCAGTCAACCCCATAAATGTGAGAGATAATAATATAATGACAGTAGACATTGTTACTTATTTACAACACGAAGGGCTGGGTGACATATTTTGCAGTGAAATAGTACCGGGACTTACATAAACACATAAATTTAAAAACCAGGCCATAAAATCAACCAGCCTGCATTGATCCAAAGTTTGTATTAACTCAGTCATGCTATGCAATGGTAGTCAGCAGACACACTTGAACCCTTACTGAATAGAGAACTTAACCATAAACTGCGAAAGTAAAGTGAGCTTTTGAAAAATACTGCATCATAGCTGCAAGAGAGTACTGTCATGGCGAATGTGGCTGGAAGATACTAACAGCTGCTCGAGAAACCTGACAAAAATCTTAAGGATGCAGGAGAGTCCAGTGGAACAATGGCTTGAGAACAACAGCATCTCTGAGAGGCAGGGTAGGGACTAAGAGACTCTGCAAGCAGTGGTCACAGCTGCAAATTAAAGAGTTGTTTTCCCATTTGGATTTTGCCATATGATGGTCATTTACTTTGAGCACTCATGCAAATGAGCACGAGGAGATAAAGATGAGAAATCAAGGACAGCATTGAGAGCCGGACACGTAGGTGTATCTGGAGAGAGACTAAGCTTGGGTCATAGACTGCAAAGAGAAAATAAACAAAGGCAATTTGAAAGCTGCTTGAACATTTGTCCAGCTCTTCATCCTGCTCATATTTGGCACTAAGTCTTTTATAAGTCTAGGGATTTATTCTTAAAGGGCAATTTATCTCCTAACTGTCAGAACCAGCTTGGCTTTCTTTGAGTTCATCTAACAGTAGATTTCACACACTTCAAAGTCTGTTTAAGGAGAATGAGAGGTCAGGTTGATTCTTCTGTCCACACCTTCCCTTTTTATGCTTCGTCAGTGTAGGGCATTGTCTCTAAAAATTGACTCTGTGCTTATCTGACTTATAGGACACTGGAGAAATAACTCCTTATAAAACTTGACTTTATGTAATGCCATGTTATGCCACTTTGCCTTTCTTTTCCTTAATGTTTGCTTTCCTGATTCATTTTTTTGTCTTTTCAAGTTTTCTTCGGGTATTGCTTGCCTGCACTGAATATTATTGGCTACCTTTTTAATTTCAGGGGACAAAGCTTCTATGAGGTCGGGCATCGTATGGGGATGTTGAAATACAAAATGTACGCATCTACGTGTGGAGAGAAGATGGGCATAGTGAACAAGCTGGTTGACTGACAGGTGATTCAGACTGGATTCCCAGGGAAGCAGACAGAGATAGATTAGCCTGCAGGAGGCCTTTTGGAGACTGCTCTGTCAGTCAACACCTTGAGAGTAAGGAAAGGAAGTATATCAAGGAGAGAGAGAAGTTGGGTGTTAATACAGCCCCCAAAGTGACTTCAACAAACCCCACAGGTAGTATTGAAACTGGGACAGCCCTTTTCAGTGTTGTGCTGTATTACAACAAAGAGCCTATGTTACGTCTAACTTCTTCTGCATTGTGGTCATGGAATATATAGATTACTCCCAGCAAAGACATATGACCTTAAGCAAAGCAGCTTTTTCCAACCAAGGGAAAATTTTGGAGAGGACTCAGAACTGAGGACTCTCTTGGCTGTATTACCAGCTGAGGAAAGAACCCTTTGGCGCTGAAGAGGGTTCTAGATGGTACACCATAGTGTCTGCAGTACTCGGGATAGATCCAAGTTTCTGTTTTCAAGTCTGTGCCAAGTTGTTTGCTATTTGATTTGAGAACAAGTGTTTGGGAGGAAAGGAGTGACTGCCCCTGAACATGTCTTCTGAAAGTGGAATCTTTAAATATTTGTGAATATGTTGACATATGTTGAAAAATGAGAGATAGCAGTTTAAAAACATCTGACTGAGATGCTAGTATTTACACCAGGAAATGAATTGAGACAGTAGTCAAAGAATAGGGCCTCATATGTGAATAGTCTTTAAAGATGACCCATCAGAAATGGACAGATAAGAGAGAAGCACAAAAGATGATGTCTTGGAAGCCAAGATAAGAGATAGTTTTGAAAAGGAAAGAGAAATCAACAGTGTCAAATTTCAAGTAAGAACAAGACAAAAAATGACTCAGAAAATGGTCACTTTGGACAAAATCGTATCAGATGAATGGTTGGGGCAGATGTTGGATTGCAGTAGATTGAAGATGAGTGTAAAATTGAGAAGGATTATCATGAGAATGAATCATTTTTTTTAGACCCCAGAGAGCAAGAAATATGGGCTCATCACTCTATTGAGCTTTTTACCTGAGGAGAGTTTTCTTTTGAAAATGGGAATGAAATGAATCTGGGGATAGACAGAAGAATGAGCCAGCCAGGGGAAAAGGAAAGTTGAGATAAAGATAGTTAAAGATAATAGATAAGTTCAGGCCCTGAAGCTGATGGGAGGCAACAGGATCCACTGTGTACGTGTCAGAGTGAGATTTGGATGATGAAGTAATTCCTCTCTTCAGAGACAAGAGAAAAAGAGGTACTGTTTTAAATCTCCATGAATGATATTACAACAACCTCTCATTTATTAGGGAAAGAGTCAGGAAGATTGCCATTCTGCAGTGATGGCTTTCAATCAATATGGCCACCTCATGCTTCCTTAAAATAAATAAGGTATTTACACTTGCTATCATCTGCATACTTGGCAGGCATTTTGTTATTAATGAAACTATAAAATATTAAAGAAATAAGCAACCATTTATGCCTCAGACTGGCAACTATAACCAAAAACATAAGATTGAGGAAAATGGCCTAGGCTGTGCCACATACTGAGATGACTTCATTCTAAACCTTGTGATCCCTGACTTCAGCTGACTGGACTGAAGAGTGCAACCAACTCTAAAGCAGCCATGTTGTTTTCTTAATACCCAACAGCTGTCTAGTGATCCTGTGGCCTAGAAGACCTAGTGTTTCTAGTGGCCAGTGAGATCATAGCCCATCAGGGCTGATAGTGATGGACTGAACTAATTTAATCTCCTTCAGGTACTTGGAGGAAGAAACAAAAAGAAATGGCAAGTAATCATCAGTAGCAACAGAAGCTAAAACACAGAAAAGGCTGATAAGAGAAACCCTGAGGCTACTTGGATTATGAAGGACTTACTTGACTAAGAGGAAGCTAGGAATAAAGAGAGGAGCTGGCAAATATACAAGGGAAAGGGGGAAGTCAGCGAAATTCTTTGTTGCCCAAGGTCACAAAGTGAGTGCAAAATTTGACTCAGAGCTCTTTTTAGCCTCCCCACCCGCACCTGCTTTTTTAATAAACAAATGCCTTTGACTAGCCATCCCACAGTGCCTTCCAAATCTGGACGTGAATCGGAAGCAAAGAAAAAAGCTTTTGAAAAATGTGTTACTGATCCCCAGACCCCACTTTTGGAAATTCTCCACTAGGTCTGTACTCCACAGGTGATTCTAATGGGGGAGGTGAACTGGTTGATGTCTGGGAGTCACTTTCCCAAGACTTTGCTGGATGCCCAACGGCTGTTAGCTACTCATTTTGAATTCATGTCCAGGAAGACTTCATTGTTACTATGGTGACAGAGCAGCCTTTAATAGGAATATTTATACTCTAAAATTGAAAACGAAGGTAACTGTATAACCAGTGTAGCGATTACTCTTTCCTAGGTTGGCACCAAACCTAGATGCTCCTGTTTAGAAAGCAGGTTATGTATTTCTTCCCTGACTCTAACAAAATGACAAAGTCTGAATTTCCATTGCATTTGTGTGAGTTTCACATCTTTTAAGCATACCAGTACATAGAAAAGTATATTTCACAAGAGCCCGCCAGAGAATGAGAATGAAGTCTTAATGTAATTATGTTTGGAATTCCTGGCATATATGAATTTCATATTGTGGCATATCAGAAAATGGCCTGTACTTATGGAACAGTTGTTTAAAGAATAGAAACTTTTATTTTAAACACTCTACCATGTATTTTTAAAATCTATATACCAAGGTAGCACTGTCAGGACACAATAAATCTCTTTTTGGTTGGTTATTAGGACTTCCTGTCAAAGTCATGGTAGTCTTTTGTCTTTTTTCTACCATTATTCTTCACTCTCCTTCCTTCACCTCCAGATAAAGTAGAACTTTAGTAAGCCAGTATCTTATCATTTGGAGGCCTCTATCTAGTCCTTCAAATCCTCCAAGTAAGTCATGCCTTCTCCCTCTTCCAAAGGGACAGAAATCAGTTCTTGGGGGAACCATCAACATCTTATATATAATGCTGATTCAAAGAGAACTGAAAGGACATTGGATTCTCTCTATGCCTTCCTTTCTATGTTCATATCCATATGAAACTGGTTGTTAAATACATTCTGGTTATCAATATTATTACTCTTCTTTCTTTTGCAAAGGAAAATTAAATAAACATTTAAAAAATAGTACTTTGGCTTGTTGACATCGTGTAAACATCTTGCTATAGAAAGGTCCTTGGCACAGGCAAAGACAGACCCATCAGACAGATGTATCTCTTACTCACACTGGAATTCCTCTAGGGTCATGCATGTCTACATAAGGCAGATGGCTTAATAATTACTTCTGAAGAGTTCATGAAGACCAGCTATTCAAGGTCAGTGGGGGTGCTGGAAATTTTCATATTGATGAATACATTCCACTCTAGAAATATGGGCACAGGGAGTGATTGTCCTTATTGGTTCCCCCCCACCCCTAGCTGCGTCTAGCTCACTGTGTACACTTGATGAATATTAATTGAGGTGGAAGTTAATTGAAGCAGTAAGCTCCCAACGAGAGGGAAAGACAAGGACTTAGGGCATGTTATCAAATGACATGTGATGGATTTTCCTTTTCCTTAGAAGAAATATAGCATCAAGACCTAGTTATTTTCCCCCACTGGCAGCTCCATCTGGCATCCATGTCAAGAGGTATGTAACGCAACCTTGTGTTTTGTAGTAATTCTGAATCTGGCACTGGGTTGCCATGGGGGTTAGTCAGTGGAGAAGCCCTCCAAGTGGACTCCCACAGCTAGAGTGGCATAGAGCCTTTGCTAAGCTTTTTTGTCTCTATGGGTTTAGTCCTTAGAATTATGGGACCAAGCCACAACTCGGCATGCAAAAGTCATAATAATGATGATTTCATCTCAGGCTGTTTGTAGAACTCTGACTCCCCTGTGGAGCATGAGAGTTAGGGGGAAGACAGGTTACATAACAGGGACAAGTAAACACACATTGGATGGCTGTGTAGTTTCTGGGGTTTTATTGGTATGGGTAGAAAAATATTTGTTCTGTGAAGAAAAACAAGAGAGTCTTTTTGTTTATATCAGTTTGGCAGTTTATGCCGAGGTCCTTTCTAACACTTAAACTATTATTCAGACAGAATTTTTTTCTTCCAAGGGCAAAAAGTATTTATATGTGTGTATGTGTATGTATATATATATATATATATATATATATATATTCATTAATTAATTCTCTTCTCTCCCTTCCCTCCCCATCTGTCTATACAGTTTTCATTGAGTTTCTGTTTTACAGTTCATTTTTTGTGTACTTATACTATATTTCACATGAAAACTATCTGGACAATCCTTAGGAATGTTTTATAGCCATTTATTAATGAATTATATTTTATTCCAGCTGACTCTGACTGAATGTATTTAAACATGTAGCCTCACCTGCTTGTTCCATCATTATTTCAGTGAGACATTTAATGTTTTCACCCCATCCCCGTTGTGTGCTTTTGTCATGCAATAAGAAAGCAAAGTTTGATGTATGAAAGGTGCAATAAATAGTTTAAATATTATTATGCAGGTTTAAGAATAGTGTATATATGTATATTGTGTTATTTTCTTAAAGGTGAAAAAATTTGGAAATATTTAAGTTCATCCTATCACCTGGCTCATTCAAGTAAAATACCTGTGTCGTGGAGGTGTCAAGCACTTTTAGATCAACATCTAATCATCAAGGATACTGAAATCTTAGTGATTTACCACGTCTTCACAAGAACTCTCAAATCTGTTGCAACGGTTTACTAACGGAGAATATGGCTACTTGATGACCTAAGAATTGATTTCACATTGAGGCAATTTACTTTGAGGGAATTGGAACTCAAGAACCTACTTCAGTAGGCTCTCTTCTCAGATGAGAGAAACCTCAGATACTTTAATAGCTCCTTCCACTTCTCTCAGGTGCATGGACAACATTTTTAAAGGGCATCTTTAAAACATAAATAAGCAAGGAATCCCATGTGTGCCGGTTCGCATGATATGAAACCAAGCATCGCCATATCAAGCAATGCTCCCATTCTCTTCCTTTCATTGTGGATGGTGGTGGACTGTGTAATAATTCAGTCCAGAATTGAACATATTATTTAACTTTCATGGGAAATTATTTGCTTCCTCCTTTCAGAATTATTTACATTGTGTTTTTCCCATCTGTGCCTATTATTACCAACCAATGAAGTAATTGAATGCAAAGTTTTTTTTAAGGACTTGATTGAAATAAATCTACATTTGGGGACACATTTAAAGCTTATATAAGACATATATGCTCGTATATTAACATGATGACCAATGTTGCATATCTTTAATCTTTAAGGATAAAAGTATCTCTACACAAGTATTTCATAAACATCTCTAACCCAATGTGTTCCAAATTCAGCTTATTACCCCACCTCCCCCCAAATGGACCCCAATACTATTCCCTAATACTACCACTATTCATCCAGTTACCTAATCTGACAATTAGAAATTAGTCCAGGATCTTTCTTTCCCTTACTGATAAAGAGTTTTAGATGTTTTCCAAGACCTATTTCTTTCCCTTTCTGTATCTGGGGCTACATTCGATTTCTAAACCTCCATGGCAATTAGATGTGGCTATGGCGCTAAGCAATATTGGAGAGAATCTATGTGGAAGTGTTATGAGTCATTTCCTGGGCAAAACTTTTAAGAAGGTGCACCCTCTTCACAATGTCTCCCGTTCTGCTGCCTCTCAAGTTCTACTGGCTGGTAGAACAAGAAGATGGAAGGATCCCAGATTCTTGAATCACTAAATCAATAAAGGAGAGCCTCCAGTTGATGAGGCTCATATTCTTTGGTGAGTTATACTAACAAAAATACAACACTTTACCGAATATATAGTTAGTTAGTTAGTTACTTCAACCTAACCTCCCTAAGAAACACATTGCTGTCCTCAAGCTGGTCAATTCTGTCTTATAAATAGTGCTTAAATTCTCACTCTCCATAACCTTAGGTTCCACAGTGGTCCCAAATTAGTTCCCTGGTCTGTCTGATAAAGCATGATTGCAAACTAGATGAATAAGAATCTTTCCATGACACTAAATGGGTTTCAAAAAAGTTCAGGGATGCCATCATCTACATTAAAAATTCTACAGTTTTGGTATAGTACAAAGGCTCTTCATAGTCTTTTATTCCTGCCTGCTCTTCTGGTTACACCTTTTGTCTCATCACCATTCTGTATCTTGGAAACAAGTTCACTGCTCTGCTTCCAATTTCAGAAGGGGCTCATGCTTCTTCTTTTTCCTCTTCCTCTTGTCTCCTCCCTCATTCCTTCCCTCCCCTCCCCAACTCACCTACCTCTCTGCCTCCTCCCTCCCTCCTCCCTGCCTCCCTCCCTCCCTCCCTCCCTTCCTTCCTTCCTTCCTTCCTTCCTTCCTTCCTTCCTT
>PVHY01018310.1:0-29491 GCA_004024945.1 Uropsilus gracilis
CCAGCTTACTTTCCTTTTTCTTCTGTCTCTGGCAGAGGGCATCTGATCAGGCTGTGGAAACTGGAACAGTGTGTGAGAATGGAGTGAGGAGAAATGGTTGGGACTCTGGGGAAGGCACTGGAGTGGTACCCTTTTTGCATAACCCTGGAAGACCTGGAACCCCATCCCAGGAGCACCAAGGCTGGCACTGTATCCTCCACACAGGGTCTCTGGGCCTGGGTTCCCAAGGGAGACTTAACAACCCCCACAGCTGGAGGTACCCTGCTGCGAGGTTGGCTGGAGATAGGGGAACAGCGAGAGGCATCCTGTAGAGGGCTTTCAAGAGGCCGCCTACTCAGGGTCAATATTTGTTCAGCTCTTGGGCTGGCGCAGTCCATCACTGCTTCTGGCCCCTCACATTCCAGCCATCGCACCCCTATCTCAGGAACGCACTCCCATTGATTTGGGGGAACCACACCCTGTATGGGCAGTGGTCTGCTCTGGTCTGTTGCCACTGCCAACCCCTTTCTAGGCAGGATACTGGAGGCCCCAGGAAGGAGAAGGCATGCACCCAGACAGGTACATGGGCGATGCAGTCCTGGAGTGGGCCCTGCCTTATCTGTGTCCTCTAGGATGAAGCCTTAGCCTCCTTGTTGCTGCAAGACCAGTGCCCCTTGGTAAATTAGATTATTTCAGCAAACACTTTCCAAGAAGATACCCCTCTCTCCAAAAGAAAAGACCTGAACCTTAGAGAAATTTTAATCAAAGATATTTTCTCAACCATAAATGGTATGTAGGACCTCCTCTAAAGTGGGAGATAGGTCCTTAGGGGACTCCATCATCAATGTAAATCAGGTTTGCTTAGACAGATGCAAACATGCAGAGGGTATAAAATACCTTTCATGTTCAGTTTATATACAACATGAAAACCAAATCCATTTGCACTTTAAATACAAAGAAGATAACACAAGCCATCAATTTAGTGTGATGACTCTTGCTGAAACCAAATCACTACTTGCAGGGTGAAATGCAAGGACCACTAAGATACAGGGCTTTCTTCCTTTGAAGCTGCACCTGGGAGTGGGCTGTCAAATACCTCATTTACATATTAAGCCCTTTCTGCTCTTTCCTTATTGGCCAGGAACACTTGGCTCCAGTGAGGTCAGGATTGGTGCGCTTCAACTCATTTCCTGGGGGTAGCTTCTAAGTGAAAAGACCTTGACAGATTAGGGTGGGGCCTGGGGACAGGAGTCATTCCAGTCAGGCTCTAGCCATACCTTCCTCTTGTCTGTGACAGTGTTCAGAGATCTTGACTTTCACCCATTACCTCATTAGCTTCACATTCCAAGGTGCAGAAGTAGGTAGGTCAAGTTCATTCCAAGGCTCTTCGTGAGTTTTACCCAGTCTCAGTGAGGGAAGACATGGGTTTTAAAATTTCTATTGTTATATTCTTACCACCCCCCCCTTAAATGGTAGCATACTTTATACATATTTTGCCTTCTGCTTCTTCCATTGCCTATATTTTGGAAGACTTTGGATGATGATCGAAAAAGAATGCCCTGGTCCCCCTTTTCACAGCTGCATAGTATTCCAATGCATGACTGAAATATCATTTTCAACCAATCCTCTCTTGAGTTCTATCATTAGTTTTTACAAACAATGCTGCAGTGAACACTCTCATATGTATGTAATTTTGTGCTTATTGTAAAAGGGTATATGTATTTATAATCTTCAATTATATTGGTATATTGTTCTCCATATAGAGTGTAACAATTACCACTAATTGACCACCAATAGATTAGTGTATCTATTTCCCCACAACCTGGAAAACAAAGTTTGCTATCATTTTTCCCCTCAGTCTGAGAGTGAAAAATTTTATTTTACCACGGTTTTAATTTGGACATGCTATCATGTACAAGGTACCTGATTGGGATGCCTCCTGCTGGGGAGTGAAGCATTCCCAGGAACAGTCTGTCTGAGCAGAGCTTGTGTCTTGAGCTTAGCTTGTGGACAATGAGAAACGAAAACTACAGCAGAATGTCCTAACTCATCTCCAAATCTGAAGGTGCCTGGAAAAACTTCATCTGCTTATCCTTACCTTGGATAGTGGGGTGACGTCTTGGGTATATCAAGTTAGAACCATCTTCCAAGACATGGCCTGGTCCCTGGAACCTCATACTAGTGCAGAAATTTCCCGGAGGTTTAAAGAGAAAGACCTTGACTGTCTTCCAGTTTGGTCCTCTGTGGATGCGAGGCACCAGTGAATAGATAGGTACTTATATCCCTTTGAATCTTGCTGGAATCAGAGTAAGGATGGGAGATCCATAGAAGGAGAAAGCGAAGTTAGCTTGTGATTTGTTCTATACGAACCATTCTTGCTCCAGCTGATCACCAGTCTTTCCTAGACTCATTTCTCAAGGAGAGGCCAGAGGCAGACTAATCCTAAATAGGTGGCCTTGGCATTGCTAAGAACTGGGAGGCTCAAAAAAGGGCCCAGTGGAGGATCCTCTCTCCTAGAATCTGTCCATTAAGTATGGGGCCTCTTTTCTTCTTAATTATTGGTCTTTACAACAGCCCCTTCACCCCAGCCCTGGGACTCCAGAACAACTTAGTTTCAGATGGGTCAGTCAGCAGAATCTCTGGGTTCAAGATTCCTGGGCCAGAAAGCAACATTGACTTAGAACATAAAACACCAGCACTAAAGGGACTTTAATCAGTATATGACTCCTTCATGGTACAGCTGGGGAAATTGAGTCACAGGGAGGGTAAGGATTTGCCCAAGGCCCCTTAACTAGAAGATGGTCAAGCCAAACTGGGCAGAAGGTATCTGTACTCCCAGACCAACCCTCTCTGAGCTCAGTTCTAAGGGGGTGGGGGCTTGACCTGCTGCCTCAGAACAAGTCTGAGCACCCTCTGGCTGAGGGTGGGTGCCCAGGATGGATGTCACTGCCACCGCAGCCATCACTGCTGCCTGGATGACTGCCAGCTCAGGAAGGACCCCCAGAGGCCAGGGTGGACGTGGGGATTTCAGAGCCCACTCTGCGTGCCCAGATTTGTTTCCTGCCTGCTTTTAATTGCATCTAATGATCAGCGGAGGAACTGAGAGAATCGCTGGCTTTCTTCTGCCTCCCTCCCTCTTCAAACCGGGGAGAGGGGGCAGGTGGAGGCATTGGTCTTCCCAGAAGCCAGCCTAATCCCTTTGCCTATCTATAGGAAAGCTCTTAATGAGGATTGCTCTGATGGGTGGGGGCTGGGAGGAGGCTGCCAGTGTGTGGAATTTCTGAGAAGCTCCTCCTCAAGATGCCAGGCCCCAATTTTCACCGTGGAGGTTTTGGACTCAGGGAAAGAGGAAGCTGGGAAGTATGCCTGAACAAGGGGAAACCCCTGGGATAGCACTAGGACATGTCACTCAGGACTTCCTCACTGTCTTCTTTCCAGCCTCCTGTGTCTTTGCTCATGCCCTTCCTTCTACAGGGAATTTCGTTTTCACTCCTGTCTCCTGTTCCAGCCTGTGTTCATACCGGGGCCTCATGCAGAACTTAGAATGCTCATCTCAAAGTCACCACCTGTGGGGCAAGTGCTGGGGTATTATTCCCTCAATTCCATAGTCAGTGAGGTATCCTGCAAAAGGAATGGGGTGGTGTCAACGTCCTGGCATGTGAACTCAAGATAACTTGGTGTCAAAATGGAAAGTGCTGGGAAGATACAGGTAGGTATGCTGGTAGCTGGGGTGTCAAGGGTAAATACAGCAACCCCCTGCCCTATAGTTCACACTCTAGTGAGGGTGGTGGGGGGTTAAATATCCCAGTCTAATGCGGTGTGGCAAGTGCCACAATAAGGGCATCCACAGCAGGCTGTGAGCTCAGAGGTGGGAGCTCAGAGGTGGGGTGGCTGATCAGCCAGAGATTCAGGGCAGAGTTTCTGGGCAGAGAGAGAAGATGGCGACTGGGGCTTTTGAAGGATGAGTAGCGGTCAGAGTGGAGGAAGGTGGCAGGGCAATCCAGGTATCGGGAAGAACATGAGCAAAGTCATGATGAAGGGGAAGGGGGGGCACCCTGAGCCTGTTGTCAGCTGACATCACCAGTCTTGCCACCATTTCTACCCATAAGCATGCGGGTCAGTTCAAGTTCAAACTAATTTCGAGATAGAAACTAATCTTAACATTAGCCTGGGCAGACTGGCTGGTGTTGAATTTGCAAACGCTAGAAGATTTGCTCATTTAATGAGCTTAGTTAGAAATGTGAAACTCAGTCTTTCAGTGAATCAGTGGTTTCCAACCTGGGGTAGGCAAGACGGGCCCATCGGTATCTGGAAAGGCATTGGAACCTTACTTCTTTTCATTCTGTTCAACTATCTGGTTTCTTTTCTCTGTGTTGTGTTTTTTAATATTGTACATAATTTATTGGCATGTAGTCCTTGTATTTATGAATAAATATGTATGTTGGGGCACGTAGCACAGACTTTTGCTAATGGAGATTCATGTTCAAAAGAATCAGGATGGATGAAGTAGATGATGGCTGGGGCACGCTGGGGCAGTGCCATGGAAGGTTCTGAGACCAGGCTCCTCCCACTGCCCTCTCCATCCATCAGCAAGAGAGGCAGCTTGGGCTTTTTTCCCATACCACTCCTGTTCCTTTATCAGTGCCTTTATGGACACTGGTCTTTGGAGGCTCTGGCTGGGGAGTGGTCACTGTTTGTGTTTGTAGACCAGAATCTTCCTTCTCAGGCCCATTGATCCACCCAGGCCTGGGCTTTTTGGTAGAAGGAGCCTCGATTTGGAGTTTCCATGGTAACGAAGCTGAAGCCATGGCTTGCTCTCTATTCTTGGGCCGGTCCCCTCCGACCAGAGGTTCTTCAGCCTGGTCCTGGTGGCCTGTGTCCTCACTTTTCTGGCTGACTCACAGCCTCTCAAGCCACACTCTAGCTGTTGCCACCCATCCTGGCCCCTCTGCCCCGACTATAGACAGTCACTAATTATCTTAGTCATCTTTCCATCCATGCTTGTTAAGCTAATGGGGAAGGCAAATAGAAATCTCAGCAAATGTGGAAAATTCCTGCTGATGAGGTGAGAGTCTGTGGTGCAGGTTTGGAGGTGTGGTAGGGATTAGAACTTCCCCCATGAGTCTGCAGAGATGGACCCCCAATGTTGAACAGTTTCCATTATTTCATCAGGGGGCAGTGACTGCCATCTTGCCTGACATGACATCCGGTAGCCTGGCCGGAGATTCATCTTAGCAAATGTGGAGTTGGGCTTGGCTAAGAGTGGAGGGCTGTGGGGGTACGCTTCAGGCCTGGGCTGCCTCCAGGTGGGAGACTTCTCAGCTCAGGGCCCCCAGGATGCCCAGCTGGCCCTGTGGACTGAATGGGAGGGCGGGGCTTGGGCTGCCAGCTCTCTCACACCTGAGACCCGTTAATAATTACCCTCTGGGAGGGCAAAGCCCCAGAAGACATCGCTAATGAGCCTGCTAAGTGACAGCTGGACCCTTTCCTCCTCACCTGCTTCGGAAAACAGGAGCTGACCAAGGAATTATTTAACCCTCCTTAGGCTGGGAACTCCTTGAGGATTGGGGTTGGATGTTCCTCTCAAATAGAAGCTTCCTGAGCTCTGGGAGCCTTCTTCATGGTCAGTATGAGACATCTGAGCCTGTTGCTGGTGCCAGAGTTTCTGCTCTGGACAAGCCTGCCCTCATGGTAGAAGGTAGCTCTGTATAGCTGTGGTGATGAGCTGTGCTATCTGGTAGGGCAGCGGGGGAGCTGGGTCTGCAGTGTGTGATATAGGTGGCTACTGAGTGCCTACACTGTACATCTGAATAATTGAACTTATCAGATCTCATTTTAATTGAAATTTAAATAGTCACATGTGGCTACTGGCTTTTGTATGCCACAGTGTAGGTGTGTTTCACGAGTGGGGACTGGAATAAGTGACAAGCAAATAATCTCCAAAGTGCTATGCCATTGGTGAGTCAGAGTCCATGTCCTCACCCTGGCAGGCCTGATGGGGCCCAAGGTCATTTTGTTGGGAGATGGCTTCAGGAAGATGGGGGGGAGTTCCTCCCCCACTCCCAAACTCCATAGACACTGAGGGGCCTGGAGGACAGTGAGCCCGAAAGCACCTGTTCTTAATAAGGGTCCCCCAGGAGCTGAGCAGCCCTCCCTTCACAGGGCACGGGGCTATTGCCCCTGAATGAGGGAGATTTATGGAAAATCCCCTCACACAACAGGCGGATTTTCCAAGCCTCATTGGCTGCCCTGGTTTGAGCCTTCATTAAGGGGAACCAGGGACAATGGAGGAGGTGGGGGTGAGGCCCTGGGCTCATTCAGCTCTCTATCATTCAGCACTGGGAACTCCATCAATGCCTGCACCCCCTTCCTCACTTGACGAAGAGAGGTCACACTCTCTTCTCCTTTTAATAATAATAATAAAAGGGCCCTAACATCCAACAAAGTCAGTCTCAGTCTTTGAGTTGCATCTTTCTTGCATTCAAAAAATTTCCAGAAGAGACGTTGTATGGTTTTGCTTTACAATTCTCTGTGTTTCATAGCACACAATTGGAAGTTCTTCTTTCTAGCTAACCGACTTTCATCCTGCTTTAGACCCCTTGCAGAAGATTTTTCTTCCCTAAGGTTATGGCAGCGTCTCAAAGCGGCAAGGTCAAGTGTGTGATTTCCCAATTAAAAAAAACCTTGATTAAAAAGTGAAACCGTTGCCTGCTAGAACTGAGGGACCCTAGAGGTTTTCAGACCCATCTGCCTCCCCTATGCATTCAGGGAGGGCCATGAGGCCCCCAACTGCGTGGCGGGCAGAGTTAGAGCCGGAATGCATGCTCCAGGGCCTGCCTATGCACCCTCTGCCTCTGGAGGGGCGTATCTCTGGGACCTATCCTGAGGACAGAAAATTGCATCATCCAAAGGAACAGATTTCCAAAGGTGAAGTGTTAGATCTTATCCCACAAATGCTTTTTTGTTCTTAAAACCCCTTCTGGAGAGTTCTTACTATGTGTCATGGTGATCGAAGTGGCGTCTTAGAGGAGGTGAAACTTAGATGATTCAGGGTGGGGAGGTCAAATGGCAGAAAAGAGGGGGTGGGGCATTCCCAGGTGTAGGACTAACCTGGGTAAAGAGTCAGGAGAAGCCTGCGCAGGGGCCTACATGCCTTTCCCTGTGCTGGGGGCAGGAGGCTAAACATTGCTCAAGGCATAGAATGTAGATGAGCAGTCAGTTCTCTGTGCTGGCAGCATGGCCAAGGGTTGAGGGGTGATTTGCCTTGTCGGGAGACTGGCGGCAGCAGGGTGTGTTTCTGGTTTCTCTCTTCTGGGGTCAGCTGGAGTGAACCAAATCCATAGTTGCTCAGAGTTCTATAAACTCATGTGGTGAATGGGCATATATAAACACACATGTGGATGAGTGGCCCTCTGCCCAAGGAGCACACCCTAACCCCCCTTGCCTGATGAGATGGGAAGGAAGGTGCTTGGCTGGGTGGCGGTTTGCTTTCTTGGGCCTGGGGTCCTTGGGTCAGTAATCAGGGGCAGTGTGGAATCCTGTGGGTCCTGTAGACTTTCCCAGGAAGACCTTGGGCAGACTTTGGAGAATGGGAATGGGGAAGAGGAAGAACTTTCCAACCTGGGAAACAGTGAGAATAAAGAGGTTAGTGTGCATGTGCACATGAGCCTTGGTTATTGGAAGAAGAGAATGGGGAACGAAGAGAAGGCTGACTGGGGGGGCAGGGGGGGGCTTTCTAGCTCTGGGGAGCCTTTAGACCTTACCTGAGAACTAATAGAGAAATATTGAAATACAAAATACCAACCTCCTATCTGGCACCAGGTCTTGAGCATTCACTTTATTATTAGTAATTCTGACATGACCTGAGGTATTTAGTGGTGTTGTGGCTGTTTTGCCTGAGCCTCCACATGCTGACCAGATCTGGATGTGTGTGGGATGGTGGCCCCAGGGGAACAGTCTGTGTTCTCAGTTAAGGGTCAGTGGTAGTCAGGGTGAGGGGTCAAACTGTGGCCAGGGTGGGGCAAGCTCATGGTGCAGATAAAGGGTCAGTTGTGGTTATTACTGGCTACCAGTCAGTGGCCAGGTTGAGGGGTCAGCTACTAACTGGGAAGTGTTTTCTCTATGGGATGCTAACACCTCTGGAAGTAGCTGACCTGGGCTCAGCGGTTTTTGCCTTACAGGATGGAGTATTTGAGAACTCAAGATTTAGTCTTGGGCCTGCTAGGAGCAGGGGGACTGGGTAAGTTGCCTGGTTTCCCTAGTCTCTGTGGGAAAGTAACTCTGCTTCAGCCTGTGTGAGAAGCTTTGTTACTGAGTATCCTAATATGAAATATGAGCTCCATAATCATTAATAGCACCACAGCCTGCCCTCAGCCCGGAGGTCTACAGGTAAGTCCTGAGTGGCCAGGCTAGGGGCAGGGTGATGAAAGGAGCAGTTCTCAAATTTGGCTACTCAGCAGAACCTGACATCCTTAAAAACTCTGATGCCCAGAACTCCCTCCAGCCCTCTCACATTCTGAATTAATGGGCACAGGGGCAACCTGGGCATCAGGAGTTTTAAAAGCTCCCCTGGTGATTCTAATGTGTAACCAAGTTTGGAAAACACTGGAAAGGGCAAGTACTAATTAATGAGCTAAAAAGAATGAATCTTTAAGCAGCCACCTAAGCTGTAGATAAAGCCAACTAGCTGGCTCCAGGTTTCACCTTTGGGGTGGGGGGGGAGGGGGCTTAGGGAAATGAGATTAGAGCAGCAAGAACAGACTTCCTCATTTAACCTTCTCCACACCTCTGTTTCTTCATCTGTAAGATGGGCTTAAACTGATACTTCCATCATGGGGATCTCAGTAGGGTAAAAACACTGAAATCTAATCATCAGCACCAACCAACCAAGACATGTTGACTGACTCTTGGGGGTGTGCGTGGATAAGACAAAATTCCTGGATAAGACAAAAAATTCCTGGATAAGACAAAAGATCCTGAAGATCTCCCCTTCTCACAAATTCCTGATGATAGGCTGAAGCCAGGGGGATGGGCAGCATAGCTGTCACTTAGCAGGAAATCTTGTGGCCCTGATTAGGATCTTTGGCATATGTATCTCCTGTTTCAAACATTGTCTCCCCCAAATATACTTAAATCAATTTGATCATGTTTTGGTTTCAGAAAATCATGTCATAGGGATAATCATGTCCTAGGGTAGGTGGGGGTGCAGAAGAGGGGTTCTGTTTCTTCTGGCTCTTTGTAGTGGTGGGGTAGGTATTATGGGTTCTAGAAGCTTCAGTTCAGGCTTGGATACAGCTGCTGGTCAGGTTTCCAGTGTCTAGGTCCTCAAGGGAAAATGAAGTTTTCTCTTGTGACTGTGTGTTCTTAAGACTTGGAAAAGGATGAGGGGACCTGACTGGGTAAAATTCCAATCAGCAGGTTCCTTTGACATGGAAGTGACATCTAGTGGTTTGAAAAAGAATTGCCCAATTGGCCCCCCAGCCCCCCAGGCATTCACTGACTGCTGGGTCCCTCTCTTCCTGGCCACTATTCCTGGGGCCTGTGACCTCAACAATGGACTCTTGATGGCAAGGTGGTCCTCCTGATCCAAGTGCAGGCTGGAACCCTGACCCGGGCTTGGGCACCTGGACCCAGACTCAGGTAGACTGAGAGTTTAGGCCTCCAGCAGCCAGGAGAGGCCAGGAAGTGTGCCCCCTTCTGACAATGTCAGGGCAGTAGTGCAGGATTTCCAGATAAGCTGGGCTGGTGGGCCTGTTGGCCCTTCGGTTTGAGGCGCCTCCCAGTCCAGTTCCATAGAAGTCTGGAGCAGGCCGCAGTGCTGAATCATCAGAAACCTGCAGCCTGGCTACTGTTATGCAATGGCCCCACCACCAGCCAGCTGGTGTCAGTTCAGGCTTTCAGCCTCCAGCAGGCAAAGGGCCTCAGGGTTCATGCAACCAGACTTAGAGATGTGTGAAAAGAGGACCTGGACAGAATCTCAGATTTGTAGCCAAGAGGGATGATAGAAAGAGAGAGCCCAGCCTACTGCTCTCCAAACTCCCTAAATGGAAGAGACCCAGTCTGAAGGAGAGACACCATCCTGCTCTCACAGAAATTCCAGGTGAGAGTAAGGGCAGGAAAGAATGGGGCACATGTGAAAGACAAGACTGATGACCCATGCAAAGCACCAGAAAAACCAGAGCAAATAATTAAGAGTGGCAGCAGAGCTCCAGGACTGGGCTGGAAAGTTGGTGTGGGGTAGCCCCGGATTAAATGACAAGTTCTCAGGATAAGGGGTGAGTGGGTGGCAAAGCTTTTAAAGATGGCAGGAAACTTGCCCCTCGTCTTCATGTGCTTAGACCTGGCCCCCTCCCCCCACCTATGTCTGGAATCTCAGCTCATCAAAGGTACCTAGCACAGCGGCACCAGGGCCTGAGCAGGTAATTAAAGGGACCCAGCAGAGCTTACTGGCATGGCCTGGACACTTGGCAGGGTGGAGGGCGCTTTCTGGAGAGAGTAGCCCATAGCAAACTTGCCCTCTTCATCCTCTGAGCAAGGTGACTACTTCTGACCTCAGTTTCCTTAAACCTTTTCTCAAGGACCTAAACCCAGGTATATCTTCTGGGGAAAGAAGCACTTGTTCCAGAGAATCAGTGTGTTTTAAGACTGATCTCTTGAAACAGCTATGCAGTCGACCACCTTGTGAGAGATTCAAACCTAGCACTTCCGGCTTTCCAGAATTTCTGGAAAATGTTTCCAGAAAATACTTTCTGGAAGCAGAAAATGTTTCACTTCATCTTGTTAATTCTGATTTTAAGGAAGTACTGCATGGAAGTGGTTAAAAAAAAGTTTCAAGCATGGTAACAGGTAATGAATCTAGGTGAAGGGACTAGATAGTTCAACCTTATGCCTGCAATTTTTCTGTAAATTGGACATTACTTTGAATTAAAATTTAAAGTTGCAAGCTAATTCTAACAGAAACATAAGTCTCTTTTCCACCTTTCCCTTTAGCCACTACTCAAGTCTCTTTCTTGGAGCCTTTTGAATTATTAACCCCATATATCCTTCTAAAGATCATGCTTTATTATGAGTGTATGTATGTGCATATATATATATATATATGCATACATATACTCTCCTATTATCCCTCCTTTCCTACCCCCTTATTTGCCTCTTAACTTATATCTAGAAAATATTTGCTGTAACTACACATAGGGCTTTCTGTCCTTTTTCTCTGTTCCAGTGTATTCCATTGAACAGACAATTCATATCTTCAGCTGGAAGACAATTCATATCTTCAGCTGGAAGATAATTCATATCTTCATCAACTTTGGGAACAATGCTAGAGTTTGGATCTCTGCTCTGTGCCACACTACTTGTCTTACGTTGAACAAGTTATTTAATCTCTTGGTGGACCAGGCTTCATAGTGGTATCTGCAGAGCATTTTGTGTGAATTAAATGAGATGATACTTGTAAATGCTCAGGACACCACCAGCATGCAATAGGCACTCAGTGAATGTTAGTCTCCACCCCCAAGATGATTTTGCCAGACCCCCTTTGAGAGAGTGGGACTGTTTCCAGAGTTTTATTATTATAAACAATACTGAAAATGAATATCCTTGTCTGCACGTCACTTGGTACTTGTGGGAGTGTATCTGTAGGAAAAATGCCAGGGAGTAGGATTGCTGGGTCAAAGGCCATGTGCATTTTTAATTTGGAAAGCTTCTGTCAGGTTGCCCTTCAGAAGGGTCGTCCTGTCACGGCAGCTAGCTGTGTTTGAACCTGTTTCCCCACAGCCTTGTCATCATGGTTGTATTTTGCTCAAACACAGCATATCTCAAATTTATCTGGGCATAGAAACCTGTGATGGAGCTTCTGGGGGAATCACTTGGCCTCTACACCCCTTGACCACACCCACTGCCTCTGTGAGGGTGCTTGCTGGGGAGGTGTCAGCCCAGAACAAGGGCCAGAGTGGTCGATGGTCAGAAAACATTGCCTGCCAGCTGACTTTGCCAAAGCCCCTCATCTTTACTTAATCGCTGCATGTTTATGAAACATTATAGTGCTCACAACACGTTTCTGTATGACTGGTAGCTGTTTTTTGTTGGTTTTTTAAAGCATCTGTTAGTATATCAAAAGCTATTAGTTATGTCTGATAATACTTTACAATGTACTGGTGTCACCATTTCATTCCTGAGTCAGGGACTTTCAATTTCTAGCCATAGTTTTAGCATTTTATAACCCGTTTGAAGGTACATAGACAATGGCAGCACACAATTAGCAAGATAATTGGAAAGCCTGACTTTTTGACCTGGAGTCTTATGAGGAAGTTTAAACCAACCTTTCTTTCTTCACAGAAAATTGCAGTTATGAAGAAGAAAAATGCAGACCTTACCTTGAGAAACCAGTCATTGATAAGTAAACCCCCATTACCACAAAATATATCTAAAGGGTGGTAATAGTCAGTTCTCACGTAGCCACCACATCTGGGGCTTCTACCAGCGGCAGATCACAAAAATGTTCTACCTGCTTGGCCTTTTGATGTTGACATCTATTCTGTACTGAGTTCACACAGACTTTTCCTTCTTGCCCTTTTTGCTAAACAATACAGTGTAGCAAGTGTTCATACAGCATTTCCATTGATCTCATATATAAGCCACCTTGAGATGATGCTCATGGGTTATATGAAAATAGTGCCATTTTATGCAGGGGACTTGAACATGCATTGTTCAAGATTGATACCCAAAGAGGGTCCTACTAATCCCCCCAATACTGAAGGGTATCTTATTCCATTCACAAAAGGAGTTCCTACTGAGTTTGTTTTCTTGACTTTTATTCAAGCCCTTTTAGACAACCATGAGTAGACAGAGGGTGGCAGCCCCGGGCAGGAGAGCCGCCTGCTACATCTTTCATCAAACCTTCGCATTCTTTCCCCCACGGCCCGCATGAACCTTAGTCACACACAGGCCTGGGCTGGAATGTGCTTTTATGATTCACTCTGATTTAGAGTGGCATGACAGACTTTCTAGGACATTTGTGGGCTCCCTGGGCTAACTTGGCATCAAAGCCTATGACACCTCTTTCCCTTCTAAAGACCTTGCAGGATCTAACAAATGCCAAGGACTTTTCCTAGGCAGAATCTGATTCCGAGACATGCTGACCGCTCTCCCTACCCCACCCCCCCTGCCCCAAAGCTGTTCAGAATGGTTCAAACTGGCTCCAGAAACCCTTCAGGAGTCAGGTTTGTGGTGATAGTATCCTTGAGTAGAGGTCTAAGTGGTTTCTTTTTTGGTAATTATTTGAAAAGCTTTAATTAAAATTCACACACAGAAAAACACACAAATCAGAAGTACATAGACTGATTTTCTTTTACGTGCAACTTGTGAGCTTTACACACAAGTAACCATCCTGCTTAAGAAATAAAGCACTGCCAACTTCCCACTACCCCTGGCTGTGGTTGTCATCCAAACCACAGGCAGGCACTCTTCTGTCTTCTGTTCCTAACTTTCAGAATTGTCTCATTTTTGGGCATCCCATAAATGAAACCTCATCATATGTATTCAATTATGTCTGGCTTCTTTAGCTCAAAACTGTGAAATTCACATATTGTGAATCAACCATATTGTATGTGCATTTCATTCGTTTTCATTGCCATGTAGAACCCCACAGTATGGATATATTAATATATAATTAAAATCCAGGCTACTAATTGTCATTTGGTGATATCCAATTTGAGGCTGTGGTGACAGATGCTGTTGTAAACATTCTTATTTATACCTAGAGGTATACAAGCATACTAGGCTAGAAACCTAGGGGTGGAATTAGCTTGTCATAGGGCAGATGCTGCCAAATTTCCAGTTGTTGGCTCAGTGCATGCTCCCATCAGCAGTGTGTAAGAGTTCCAGTTTTTCTAGTATCCTCACCAAAACCATGGTCAGTGGTTTACATTTTACCATTCAGGTTGCCAAAATGAACTTTCTAAATTACAGATCCTTTGAGCACCTTCCTGCTTCAAGTTAAAAAATTTTTTCTCAAATTTTATCGTGAAAACTTTCAAAGCTGAAAAAATTGTACAGTGAGCATCTATATCAACACTAATTACATGATCTAGTCACAAATCAATGTAACTTTTTCTTCACATGTCTACCCATTCACCCACCCATCCATCCTTTTTTTTTTTTTAAACAGATCATCATGCTACCCACCTAAATCTTCATTCAAAGATTTGGTAAATGTATGTAGTTGTGTAGTCTCAGCACAATCCAGCTTTAGGATACTTTGTCACCCTCACAAAGTTCCCCCTTGCCTTTTGTCTTCAGCTCCACTCCAACTCCCAGCCTCAAGCAACTGCTGATCTATTTGCTTTCTCTTTTTCACCTTTTCCAGAGATGTCATAGAAATGAAATCACATAAAATAAAAAAAGAAATGGAATCATAGTGTGTTGTCTTTCCTATCTGGCTTCTTTCATTTAGCACTGTTTTCGACACCCATCCAATGTTGTTCCTTCTAATTGAGAAGGAAGAATTGATGTATGTACGAACATCTGTCTATCCGTATTCCTATTAATCATGCCACTAGAACTTTAATGAGTAGACTGCAATCAGTGGTAAAGAGAGGTTGTCCACTTCTGGAGTGACTTATTTATAGGAAAAAAAGAAAGTGTGGCGAGAAGTAGACATAGAGATAGAGAGAGGTAGGGACTGAGAAAACCAGATTTTGTTGTCTCCATATCCCCTGTCTCCAAATCAGCACTAGGCCTCCTCCCCTTTGGGAAACTTTCCAGTCACCCTGTTCTCAGCCCTCTTCCTCTGAACTCTGGCACAGCTGGCCAACCCTCCTCCTCTTGTGCTCGTAATTCACTGCCCTGGGTTGGTATCTATTTCATGGGTGACTGTCCCATTAAGTTCTATAATGTTCACAAACAGCTTAGCTCAATCTGGTTCATTGTTTAGAACTTGGGAAGCAGAGACCGTTAGTATTCATCTCCCCCAGTTGGATGGGCTATTTGGGGTCAGAAGCGGTAACATTTGTGTCCCTTCATTGTTGTTCCAAGGTCTGCTACAGTCCCAGACACAGTGGACAGAGCAGTGGTTTGAGGGTCTTATACTGTGAAGGCCTGAGCACTTCTAACACAGGCCCTCTGGTTAAACCCCTATTCAGGCGATTCACCACCTCCACCCCCCACCTAGAACCAGGGCAGGTGGGGGATTACCAGGGAAAACTGGTTTCACTAGAGTTCAGCTAGAGCTTGGAGAAGGAAGAGCCTCTGGCCAGCAGATGCCAAGACAACAGAGAGACTGCTAGGACCCACAGCTAGTAAGTAGGCTGAGCGACACTCAGACTTGTTGCTCCCTCTCCACCTTCCTCTTAGCCCCTCAGTTCCCAAGACTTTTGTTGCTCCAGCCCCCAGGTGCCCTTTCCATCTGCTTTCTGGGGAGCTGAGGACACAGTTATCAGGCTGGCACCAGTGATGACCTCCTCCTTTCTCAGCTGCAACAACTTACCGTGGCCTGAGTGTGCCTGCCCCATACTGCCGCACATGTGTGCTGAGGTCATCGGCTTCTCTTCTTGAGAACAAGAACATGAGTGATATCTGCTCAAATGCAGAAATCTGAGGGGTGGCCATGTCTTTAAGTTGTATTCTTCTTTACTGAGGTGACATTGGTTTTCTTTCAACAGATATGTTTAGGAGTACAGGTTCTCTCCTCTCTGATGCTTGTCACCCCTCTCCACCACTCTATCACCAAACCTTCCACCAAGTTCCCTGGACTCAATGTGGCTCTCCACCATCACCTCTGGTGGCCTCAGAGAAATCAAGAGCTTTTTATTCAATACATGGGTGTGTGTGTGTGAATTTCCAGGTCTCTCACTGCTGACTTGGAGAACACTCTTTGTGAACCATTTCTGTACAGCTCTGGTCTGTCCTGGAAAAGCCCCACTTGAGCCTTCACTCCTGCTTGGCAGGAAGGGAGGTAGCGAGGGCTGGTGCACAAGCCCATAGAATCCCACTGACAGTAGGAAACTCAAGCTTGAGTTGCCTTTGGTCAAAGGTCATGGCAAGACTTACACAAGGAAAGACATATATGTCTTGTCTACAACATATCATAAAGGTAAGACAAGATAAAAGCTGGAGAGAGTCTGTGGATATAAAATTAAGTAGTTTCATAGAATAAATTAAACCCACTCTCCTCTTTGATCCATAGTGTTGGTAATAAACTTAATTTTGATTCTGGAGGTGGCCCATTGTAAAAAGAACTAAAATTACACAGCTCATACATGATAGTAAGTTCAAAATTTTCTGGTAATATTTTAGAATGATTATTCAAATACAACTATAATCTGCATCTAGACTGGGGCTGAGAAAAGATACTTAAGAGCTCTTTGACACAACTCTCAAACTGATCTGAGGGAGATAGTCTCTTATATATTCCCATTTTACAGGTGAGGAAACTGAGGCACAAAAGTTAAATAGCAGGTTCGGAATTCCAATACATTGTTCACTCTAACTCAGGTGGGGCTTTTCCAGGACAGACCAGAGCTGTATAGACCAGAGCTAGATGAAGGTTGCTTTTTTGTTTTTCACTACACCATGACCGAATGCCAGTTAATATTCTCCTAAATAAAGTCTAGATAAATTGTAGACACTTCAAGTTGGATGAAGGTGAAAGCAAACTCTTCTTTCATTGAGGTGTGAACTCCACTGGCCCCAGCTTGCCCTGTAAGGATAGATCTAGTGTATCTGCTGTCAGAATTGATGACTTGGAAAGAACTTTCTCTGAAAGTTTATCTGACCTTAAGACAGGTAATATTGATCAGGAAGGCCCATCCACTATCATCGCTTTTAATATTTCTTCTGCATATGGGAGAGTGTGTGTTTAAACAGGTCAGGTACACTGCCAAGTGCTGGCTCGGGGAGTTAGACATGGTGCCTCACCCAGTTGGATCCCTTGGCCCACTCTGGGCTGGATAGTTACTAAGTAAAGGGAGCATTCCCATCCTCTGAGTATTTGCAGAGGGTTGAATGACTGGGCCCTTTAGGAAGGGACACCAGTCAAGCAAAGACAATACTGTGTGTTCTCCTGGGACAGTTTTGCCCCCAGGTTTGTGATCTGGATATCATTCCACTGCAGATTGGTGCTTCAGAAAGAATTTGGCCTGGAGTGGATGGACTATGAATTAGATAGTGATGGTGATTGAATAGTGATTAGATAGTGGTGGTAGGTGTAGGAAGAAGATGGAGGAGGAAGGGAAGAGGGGAAGGGGATTCAGTGGCTGGAGATGACAGCATGGTGACAGCCGTGGTAGATGAAAGGTTTGAGGAGGGTTGGTTATGGAATGGTGAGCTGGGTAGCTCAGGGAATCAGCTGGAAGTTCCAAAGCTGGGGATGGAAATTTGATTGTGGTTGGTTAGGGTTGGCCAGGGATGGAAGAGGGTTTCCTGAGGGGTTGCATTGCTTTCTGATCACCCATTCCTACTCCAGAGGTGACTGCCCAGGGTATTTACCAAGCCTGTTCCTGTAGCCCAGTTGGAAGTCCTTCCTAGTTGAGATTTAGCAAATCTGTTTCCCTAGAAGGCCTCTCTACCTACTATAAACAGATGGGTGCTGATGTCAGCAGCAAGCAAGGCTGCAAGTCAGCATGATTAAGGGCTGTACGTAGAAGTCAATGGCAAAAAGGGCCCGGCCTAGCCTGGGCTCCTCTGACCCCCACCCCAAGAGGGAGGCAAAGTCAGGGTTCCACCCAAGATCTTGGAGTAAAAGTGCAATCTTAACTGGTTGAGGCTCAATCCTGGCATCAAAGGATGCTGGACATGAGGCTTAGACCTCATGAAGACTGTTTGAGGGTCATCTAGTTTAATCCCATACAGAGAAAAGAGAAGTGTATGATTCCCATTTCCCAGATGAAGACACTAAGACACTGGGAGGGAAAGGGTTGTATACAGGGTCGCCTGGAAAGGTAGTGACAGCCAGAACCAGGATTAACACACTAGTCCCCAGCTCCTGGCTCTGTGGCAGTGTGTACATGTTCACTGTGCACATGTGTGGGGGTGTGGGGACAGGGCCTATGGGGGACTGGGTGGGGCATCAGATACAGGTAAACCAGCTCTTGGGTCTGCTATTCACTTGGGGCTGGGTGTGAATCAGAACCTCTGTTTCTTCTGTAAAGTATGAATGCTCAAGTATTACCCCTGGGGGTGGAAAGGAATATATGAGATGGGCATTAACTAAGGTCCTTATGAGTATTATTATTATTCTTTTGTTGTTGTTATTATCCTTCCCCCTACAGTCATTAGTCTTGGGTGGACTTTTCTGTTTACTTGCGTGTGTGATTTATAAATCCTGGCCAGGTAGCCACATCAAGAAGCCACAGTGTGGGTGGCATTAGAAGTTATAGCCTCTAGAACTGGCCTGACATAGGGGTGCTCCAGAACCTATACCCTCACTCCCCTAGGCTGCCTCAAACCTGTCCTAGGAGCTGGCAAGGCTGGTCTCAGAGTGTGACCATCCTTGTATGGACTTAGGTGAGCTTATCCCTCAGCTTTGGATTTGAGGTTGTGTCTCACTGTGTCAGGAGTTAGTCCTGGGGTGGTCCCTGCAGGCTTTGGTGAGGCAGCCCTGTGAGGATGTCTGATTAGGAGTTGGAGAATGAGCTTGAGGCATCAGGGAAGGGAGAGGAAGCTGAGTAACTCCCTGGCCTCCAAGGCCCCCAGGGGCCGGGCAAATTCTGCCTTCCTTGTAGCCTGGTGAGCCTGTTCTCTCCCCTTGGTCAGGGAAGAAGCCTGAATACAAGTCTAGTTATTTGTGTTGTTGACATTTGCACAGACATACCATCTCAGGAGCTCTGGGACTGAGAATGCAAATCCGCTCCTCAAGCAGTGACATCCATGGAAGAACTGGAGCCTCAAGTACTGTTGGGCTAGCAGGGTTTCTCCAGAACCACCTCGAACTTCCTGTCATTTTCTGTATTACATTTGCAGAGATAGCATGGGTTGGAACCTAGAAGGTCAAAGTTGAAGTCAGACCACCATGACCTCCAGTTCAACCATCTCATTTTACAGATAAGGAAACTGAGACCCAGAGAAAAGATGTGACTTGGTCAAGGTAACACAACTGATGGCAGCATAGGGTTCCAGCCCCTCATATTCCAGATTCATTCTTGAACCTAACATAGGCAGAGACACCCTTTTGGTGCACATCCTTCACATGCACCCTAGTCTGTTCCTCCTATAGTATCTCCAGTCTTTCTTTGCTTCATAGCAATGCCTGACACTAGGTATTTGTGCTTGTTGATCTTTGCACCTCTCTCTACTAGACTGATAATCCATGGGTGAGATTTTGTCCCCATTTTATCCCTTGCCATATTAGCAGCATGTAGAACACCTGCTGGCCAGTAAGGATTTGTAGGATCCATTCCTTCATGTTTGTTCATGCATTTGCTGTACCTTCTCTGCTCTAGATCCTGGTGACACAGAGCAGTGTTGATGCGGACCTTGTCTCCCAGAATGTGTGGCTTTGGACCTCTTCTCCCTGACCCAAGTGACTAAAGATTAGAGGGCTCACCTTGCCCAGATACCACAACCAAGACTCAAGGAGGACCCCTGGGTATGAAGGAGCTGGACTGGGGGAGTAAAATTCCACCCTGAGAACCAGGTTACATCAGAGCAGAGGGAGGGAAGCAAAGGCACAGGGGAGACCAGGTATGGACACAGGTAGCTTATGATCAGAGGGAGGTAGAAAAGGAGGTTGAAACCTATGGGGGAGGGTTAAGGGTGGAAGCATGGAGGAGGACCAGGGAAAATGAGGTACTGTGGAGGACCTGGGCATGGGGCTTCTAGGGCAGGCTGTGCAGGAAGTTTAGAGAAAGGACACTGACATGTGTTGACACATGGTGGGGGCAGGAGTCAGTTGAAGAGCGGGAGCTACTGTGGAGAGACCGAAGTCCAGGCTCCAGGCATGCCATACCTGTGGGCAAGTGGGGAAACATTATATATACCCATAGAAAAATTTTGGTTACTAGCTCATCTTTGCTTAGTTTTCTCATCTCTAAAGTGGGGATTATTCCGGATGGCCTGAGCTCTGGGGAGGACCCCTAGCATGCCCCTGCAGGCAGGGGTGGGGGCAAGATGAGATCTGCACCACTAGGGTCTCAGGGTCTCAGAGTGTAGGGTTCTTGACCTAGGGAAGCCAACCTCTGCTTCCACTTGCACTGGGGGCTAGGCACCTCTGCTGGGGTTCAGGCTGGCAGGAGGTCCCCTTCTAGTTTATTCCAACTTCAACTTCAATCACTAGGAAAGAAGAAAGAAAGAGAGAAAGAGAGAGAGAGAAAGAGAAAGAAAGAAAGAAAGAAAGAAAGAAAGAAAGAAAGAAAGAAAGAAAGAAAGAATGAAAGAAAGAAAGAATGAAAGAAAGAAAGAAAGGAGCTCCCGCTTCAGACATACAGGAGAGGAGAACAAATCACAGCCCTGGATACACTCATCACCTGGGGAGGACCCAAATGAAACACGGTAGGTATCGCAAGAGACAAAGACTGTGAGACTAACTATTGTGGTGACCTGTCACAGAGCTCCACCTACGTCTCTGGGACCCAAATGAAACACGGTAGGAATCGCAAGAGACAAAGACTGTGAGACTAACTATTGTGACCTGTCACAGAGCTCCACCTACGTCTCTGGGGGCCGAGGAACCAAACCCTTGGTCCAGAGATGTGTGCAACGTGAATGAGTCTCCCCCTTTTTTCAATGGGAGAGGAAAACCAAGGAGATGTGGTTGTGGCCTCATGGCAGAACTGGAAACCATGAGAGAGGAGAAGAGCAACCATCTGCTGAAGTCTGTCTCCAGAAGGGAACTTCTCCACTGACAGTGGCTGAGAGTTGGGTTCCCAATGCCAGATGCCAGAACTATAAGGCTCAGAATCTGTCACATCACAACATGATGTGACAGATTGGGATGGAGGCAGTCAACATGAATGAGGAGGCACAGAACCCAGTGGACATACACAGGTCAGGAGAAAAGGAGACTATCACCTCCACCACAGGGAAGTACCAAAATCAAGGAGCCTGGAGAACCAAACCTGGCCTGCAAGAGGTTCCTGATGTGCTTGGCCTGGCTACCGGCCTCACAGTTACTCCTGGAGATCCAAGCAGTCTGGTCTGCTGTGTCCCAGGAGCACAGGTCCTCACCCAGGAAAAGAACATTGCTTCAAAAAAGAAAAGGAAGAGACTAGTGGGCCAAGTATTGACCAATGACTTGCAGCGAGAGAGGTACTGGAGTGACTGCAGTGGGGAAGAGGGAAAGAGGGAGGGAGGGCAGGATATAGGGATGTATTACCGATGGGTGGGTCATGCCTAAGGGGAACAATAACTATAAAACTATGACCAATGTTATATGAAAATAGGAAAAAAAACTAAAAACAGAGTTTGAAAAAATTGAGAAAGATAAGCATCACCCTGAGGGTGGCAGGATGGAGGTTTACCTCGTGTGAGGTATCTGTCTGCATGTGTCCAACCTACTGCTGAGCCTCCAAACACATATCAGCCTATCTCCTGCTCTGTCTCCTTTTTCCCTGGACACAGCTTCTGGGGAGTTGGATTCTGGGGCTCAGGCTTCTGGAGGAAGCCAACCCTACCCTTTCTACCTCCCAACCCTTATGTGGTTGGTTGGGAGCAGTCCAACCTGGCTGGAAAGAAGTTTTGAGTATCCAGTTGAGTTTTGTGGACTAGATCCCAGCCACCTTACAGCCTCTGCCTCAGCCCTGTTTGCGGGATACCTGCAACCCCCATGTGTGAGGTAGGGAAAAGCCAGGGTCAGTTGCCCAGTTGGAAAGCCCAGAGACCCTGCTGGCACCATATCCTTGGCTTGACCCTCTGCTTGTGGCCTAGGGTTCACCCCAGGAAGACAAGCCACAAAGAGGTCATTTGGTTCCCTCTGTCCTAGTTGACCAGAATCCTCTGGACTCTGGGGGTACTGAGGGTTTCTTGGCTGGAGTTCAAGCCTCTGCCTTCATGGGGGCTGTGAGCAGGAGAGCAGAAGACCAGATTTTGCAATCCTGAAATAGTTTATGGCCAGACTGAGGCAGGGATGAAGGAGGGCATGGCCCCAGGAATGCAGGAGGAATGCCTGGGAGGCTTGTTCCTACCCCCCCCCCCAACACTGCAGGGGGAAGTCAGCTCAGAATCCTGGCTGTATAGAGGAAACTGGGCTGCATAGAGGAAAATGGTTTGGGCCCTGAACATTTCTGGGGCCAGGGTGCTCTCCGTGCCAGTGAGTGGGTATAGATATGAGGGGTAGACTAATCATCCTTCAACATGGGTGTCAACTCCTCCAAAAAGGTCACTTGGATTAGGCTTATCCATCTCCCTCCCTTCTATCTCCCTCTAACTTGCCAGTCTCACTGTGGACATAACTCTATTACTGTGTTTTTTCTGTGTGGCTTGAAGCAAGGTCTGTCTCCATATCTTTCTCCAAACTGGGAGCTCCTTGAGGTAAGAGTCTGTGCATCTCCTCCAGGTTGGGAATTCCTTGAGGTTGAGGTTTTGATGCCCTCACAAAACAGCAACCACCTGAGGGGAGCACTGTGAGGTCAGTGTCTCCAGCCCACATGCTCCTGTGCCCAGGATAGGGTGACTGCTCAAGCAGAGACTAGAAATGCAGTTTGTGCTCCCATTCTTTTGATCCAAGATGGAATCACCTTCCAACCTGACTGAAAAGTGAAGACATTTTGAGGATCCAGTTGAGTCTTATGGACTAGACCCAGGGCACCTTATAGCCTCCGCCCCACCCCTGTTCATGGGATACCTGCAGCCCACACCTGTGCGAGGCAGGGACAAACCAGGCCCAGTTGCCCATCTGGATAGCCCAGTAACCCTGCTGGCACCATAGCCTGGGCTTGACCCTCTGCTTGTTGCCCGGGGCTCCCCCAGGGAGGAATGTAGGAGTAAACAAGAAGCTACAGTGCTCGAGGCCTCTGTCCACGCATGATACCTGCACATTCCTGGGCCTGCACAGGGGTCTTAATGTTCAGCTCTGTCCCCTCTGAGCCAGTGGACAGGGTAGGGACTGGGCAAGGATGGTCAGGTGGCAACAGTGGAGGCAGAGGCCTGGCACCTGGCCAAGGTCACCAGGTTCCAGTGTCCTCAGTGCACACCATGGGGCCACTCTGACTGGAAGATGCAAAGTTGTCTGATGGTCAGACTCCATCCCTCTTTTCTGGACATGGCTCTTTCACATCCATTGGCAGGACATCCATTTTTAGTTTCCCCACACATTCCTAGACCAACCCCAAGGGTCAGTTTGTAGTTAGGGTTGGGGATAATTTTTGCAGAGTTGTCCTACTCTAATAGTATTAGGGAGACTGAGGTCAGGGTTTAGGATGAGGCTCTGACTAGGGTTATGACTCAGCCTGTTTTCAGGTTCAGAGGGATTGGTATGATTGGCTTGGTAGGATTAAGAGTCAGACTATACTCAGGATTAGGGAATCAGTTTATACCTGGTATTAGGAGTCAGTCTATACCCTGGGCCAAGGGTAAGTCTGTATTCAGAAACAGGGTGTCAGTCTATAGTCATGATTAAGAATGAGTCTGTCTCTGAGACTAGGGGTCAGGCTCTTTCCATGATTAGGGATCAGTCTATATCTAAGGTTAGGAGTCATTCTGTACATGGGACCAAAGGTCAGACATGGAATAGAGTAGTGCACATCCAGAATTGGTGTATATAATATGCTATCATTGGTGGGTATAGAAGGGCAAATGGCAGCATTAGAACTGAAAATGTGACATAGCTCTAGATGGTGATCCTATTCCAACTAGCCATAGAGGGCAGAGGGTATTTTGCAGTTTGGGAAGGGGTTTGTGGATTCCTTGGTCACCCCACTCCAGGGCAGGGTTGGAAGCCACGAAGTTGACATCGGTGTGGGAAATCAGCAGGAACACCAGCCTGAGCTCTCAGGGCACCGAGCAGAATGCCCTGCAAGGTGCAGTGAGTGGCTCAGAGGCAACATTGCCCAACACCCGGCTGGAAAGAATGCTGAGCAACTCCATGGATGCTGCTCTTGTTTACACTGCCCCTCTCAAAATTCATTCACCAGCAGCTCATTCTGCAAACATTTCCTGAATACCTACCATGCTTTACCAGAGGCTCTCAAACTTGAGTGCACAGAAGCATCAACCAGGAAGCTTGTGAAACAAAGGCTGATTCCTGGGTCCCACTTCCAGGGACTCTGGACAGGAAGACTTGGGGGGCTGCCCAGGGAACTAAACCTTCAGTTCCTCCCCATGATTCTGCCACAGTGGCTCTAGGATCTTACTTTTGGGACCTGCCCTCAAAAGGTTCACCGCCTTAACAAAGGTTTGCAGGAGACATCATCCTGAATGCCATCAATTGAGTTCAGGAACAAGGTGGGTGCCAAAAACTTCCAAGATCAATGGTGCATTGTTTCCAGAGAAGACCCCTGAAGACCTGGGGGGAAAGTAACAATGAATTTATGCCTCATTTTTAACCCACAATGCATCAAAAGTATGCTTGTCTGGTTGTAAGAGTTGTATAACATTTTGCTGTGTAACCATCCCCAAGTATCTTTGCATGCTTGGGCAATGGAGAACTCAGACAAACACACAGATTACCTTTGGAACCTTGGAGGACGTGGAAAGCAAAGTGTAATTGATGCAACTAAGGAGGCCAAGACAAGGAATGCATATAGAAATGCTGTGTTGGTGCAGTGCTGAGGAGGAGACGAGGCATGACGGCCATCGTCACTAATAATTGGCCGGTTGCCCCGAAACGTCATTCTACCCGTGCTACCCGAGTGGTGCCCACCAGCCCGTTGAAACCAGGCCAGCACTTTGCCCTGCTCTCTCCTGTGCTGCCCCATTGGCTGGGAACTCGTCTGTTGCTGTTGGTAGACGGAAGCAACAGAGAGGGTATTTTCATCTTTCAGACATTACTTGTAATATCAGTTCCACTTGGCGGCCGGCATATTTCTCCCTGAACAACCCAGCCCTGGGTTAAGACTCGAGGCTGAAGCGCTCAAGATCTCTAGGATCTTATGGAATGGGAAAACTGCAAAGGCTCACAGTTATGTGGCATGCTTCTGGATGGACACCTAAACTTTTTTTGTTTAAGGTTCCTATCCTTCCCTCCAAGAGCATGTGAACTCTGGGCCGGAACTTAAGGCACGGAAGCTGCTCCCAGTGGGGTTGGGCTAGGGCTGGTGTTGGGATCTCAGACCCTCTTGCTGGTGAGATAGGAGAAAGTGACCTTCCATTCTGCTGGGCTGGGCTGCAGGCCACCTCGTTATTGCCTGCTTGGATACTGTAGGGAGTCTGCCCATTGATTCCTGTTAAATTCTACCTTGTTGGTTTTAGGCCAGTGTTTCTGGAGTGGTGTAGGATTTCCCTGGCTCCTCCAAGAAGCCAGGGACTTTCCCAACTCCCCAACACTCCGCCTTCTGAGCCTCACCTCCTGGGCTCCACTTCATTCATTCTACAAGCATGCATTGCACATCCACTAGGTACCCCACTTAGCACGCGGCTCCAGGAGCCAGAAGTAGGGGTATGGGCTTGGTGTAGACAGGTGGACAAACACAGAAGCAGATCATTTCTCTCTTGTCTGGTATAAGTACTCTAGGAATGAAGGAAGTTAGAAGGGGTACCTAACTCAGTCTCAGTCTTAGGAGCCATGTGGAAAGCAAGGAAGGCTTTAAGGACATAGCACTTAATAACTTAATGTTATAACACTTAATGTCTGAGTTAATGTCTTTTTTTTTTTTGAGACTAGGTCTCACTATTTTTGCCTGTGGAACCGCAGGCTCTCGTTGCCCGGGGTACCACAGACTCAAGCAATCCCCAGCCTCAGCTTCCCAGGTAGCTGGGATTACAGGCACGCCACCACACCCAGCTATATTTTTGGAATTAGGTCTCGCTATGGGCCCTAGGCGGGACTCGAACCGTGATCCCTAGCCCCGGCCGCTTCATAGACTGACGTTTACAGGCATGAGCCACCGTGCCCGGCCTTGAGTTAATGTCTTAAGTTCTCATAAATTAAGTTTTGAGAAGGGAGGAGTCATTGAGGTATGTTTAGGCAGAAAGAATAGCCCGAACATAAGCCTGCATGCTAGAGAGCACACAGACAGGTGGGCTAAGATGTCACAGTCCAGGAGTTAGATCAGTTAGAAGGCCAAGGCAGGGCAAATGTGGGGCTGAGACTAGATCAGCCTGCAGGAGTGAGCAGAGATAGGGTTTGGGCATCTACACCGCATGAGCTTCTGGGATGACCTGATGACCACGTGGCAGGAGAGAGTGAGCAAGCCTATATTGGAGAGTGCCAGAGTGTGGCCTGGGGGCAGGGAAGGATTCTGGAGCTCATTCCAAGCCTGCAACTGAGAGGGTCCAGAGGCTGATCTCTCTGGTCACGGCCTCGGCCACCATCCCCACTGCTGTTGGAATGACTGTCTGTGACATCTCTTCTTGCGTGAGGTCTGATAACAGAGCCGGGGAAGCTATCACCACCATAAACAGTCAGGCCCTGGGTTTCTCCTCCTGACCTGGTGCCTCAGTCCTGTGTGCCCTGTGGACGCCAGCAGGCTGGCCCAGAGCAGGACTGGAGGAGAGAGGGGTCTGTCCAGCTTCCTGCAGGCCTTGTGGTTGTGCAAGCCTGTCTGGTTCCAAACAAACCATAAACTTGCTGCCTCTCTGGCAATTCCAAGCATTCTGGCCAGCAGGTGGCCAGGATGCCACTGGTCAGGACAGCCAGGGCCCAGGTCCCAGGCCAGGCCCCTCCGATCAGGGGTAAAGTAGACTCCCAGTATCTAGGCCTGCATAGCCCAGTCCCCAGAGGGATGGAAAGAGCACAATGCAGGCAGGAATCTTAGGTCCTAATCTTGATCCTCCCCTCTCCCCAACTCATGGCCAGTCCCTTTCCTTCTCTAGACTTTAGTCACCTTGGCTGACCTGAGGAGTCTGGGGAGGATGCTCCAGGGTGTCTGTGGTCCTGATGTTCCAGGAGGCTGGGTGACTGTGACCTAGAGGCCCGAGAGGCTATACAGCTTTTCCCAGGCTGCAAGCGAGAGCCACTTCAAAGAGCAGACCACAGGCGAGAGAAAAACTCTGGTCAGACACGCAACTGAGTAAGTAAGGAAGGCCTGTGTAAGTAAGGAAGCCCTTCTCAGGTCTACTCGAAAGCTTCCAGGTGCTATTTCATTCTTTACACCAAATTTCTTCCATTCTCCTTTCATTTGTTTAACAAATAATATGGGGCACCTCACTGAGCTGGGCCCGGTGCTCAGCTTCCTGATGAAGCAATCAGGGACCTCACTGGCTCCTCTAGTCAATTTTTCTTGTGAAGTTGGAGAACAGTAAGTCCTCATTTAGTATCAGGAGGGCCTCCGAGAGCCCCAAGCCTGATGTGAGCCTGTCATAAGCAGTACAGACCCTGTCCGAACCCTGAGAGGGAGGTAGAGGAGAGAACCAATCTGTTCCTACTCCCAGAAGCTCACACGGTGTAGATGCCCAAGCCCTATGTCTGCAGCCGGTGGGACACCAGAGCCAGGTACTGGGAGATTTCAAGCCAGGCCCTTTCCTGAGGAGCAAGAGACTTTTCTTCTGGGGCATCTTCCCTGACTTAAGGGCTAACGCAGTGTTCAGTGAGAAAGCGATCAGGGGCTGGGAAATGGAAGCTGGGCCTCACCACATAGTGCCTTGGGTCTGGGGGACTGTCTTTGGAAGGGGTGGTGCCTGAGGGAGATTCCAGGTCTCCTCAGAAGCGGGGAAGGTGGAGATGGGCTGCCCATATAAGCAGCAGATTGCTTGTGGCTCCCAGCGCAGGAAGCTGCCCTCACACCCAGCAAAGACGAAGACAGCACCAGAGTACTGTCTGTTCAGAGGGCCTCGACCCTCAGAGGGGTGCCTTCAACAGGGATGGTAGGCACTGCATCATGCCAGCTTTCCCTCTGTGCCCATGGCCAAGCCCACTATCCCCAGCCTGGCCTTCTAGGCTCCACAGAGAGGGAACACAGAAACCTAGGGCAGGTTCCTTCCTCCCCAAGACTCCTACCCCAGGCTTGGCAAGAGTCCATGGGTGCACGCTGGCAGACGCCATCCTCTTTTCTACGCCTTCCTTTCACCATCTCCCAAAAATCTCCATTTTATTGAGGCCTTTGTTGAACTTGGCCTTTGGGTTCCAGATTGTGGGTTTAGTATTCAAGCTAAACACGTCTATATTTTAAGTCAAAGTGAGTTGAACTTTTACTCTTCTGGGAGAGGCCCAAAGAGAAGCAGCCAGCCAAGGATGAGCTGGTACCAGAATTCAGCTTCCCTCAGGCTCTCAGACCGGCTGCCTCCTACATTTGCTTCAACACGCTGGGTAGGACCAGCCGCATCATTCAAGGGGTCAACTGCAAATAAAAATGCTGCACCATTTGTTCAAAAATTATTAAGGATTTCAAGCTGGTGACAATAGAGCATTGAACCAAGTGTGTAGCCCCTCTAAACACCACTCACATGTCCACAGAGCCAGCTCTTACCCTGAGGATAGGGCAGGAGGTGAGGAGACCCCCAACCAGATGGCCCCTGTGAGGTTAGAGGTCAACTGGACATCTCCCTTAGCCAGCCATGGCCTTCCTATTTCTAAGATGAGTAAAAGGAACCGCTTGTGACTCACTTCCATGCAGGCCCCTTGGGGGAAGATGTCAGGCCTTCCAAAGATGGGCAGATAGGAGCTGTATTTTTATTCAGAGCCAGCTGCCTTAAACATCCTCCACTGCAAAGACTGTGGGGACTGGGAGGGACTGGAGGTGCCTGCAAGGCTCTGGACTGAGTGATGAGGGAGGTGGTAGGGGAGGAGGTAGGGGCAGTTCCTTCTACCTTATGCAAGAGGGAGAACAAAGGGGTTTTGCTGGGAGGTATTATAAGATTAAGTGGCTGGATCCAGGACAAACTCAGCAAGCCCCTTGGGACCTGAATTAGCAACAGCAACTGAAAGGGGTGAATTAAAGCTCCTGGCCCTCTCACAGAGGCCCCACCCCCAAACCAGCCTGGGCCTCCTCCTCTCAAGAGCTAATCTGCTGCCTCCCCTGAGTTGCCTGGGGCCTGTGTGAGGGGCTGGAACCCTCCACCTAGAGGTGACTGGAGCCTTCCTGGGGAAAGAGCTGCCTGACCCCTGACCCTTGACCCCTGGGGCACAGGCTCTAAGCAGGCTGGGTGGCCCAATTTGGGCTGAACTCAGATATTTGGTTAAGCTATGGGCTTGAGGGGAAATCTCTGGTCCTTTTGGGGCCTCTCTTTTCTGCTGATAAAGTGGGAATTTAGGGCTGTGGACCCAGAGGCCATTCCAGCAGCCTTTGAGCCACGTGGTCCTCATGGCTAGGAGTGTGCCTGACTCAGGGAGGGCTTTGGAAGCTTGGGCTGATGGGTGTCAGATTGGTTAAAGCATGAGCAGTGCTGGAGGCCCCTAATCTGGTCCCCTTATTACTGGTTTCCCTTAGTACTGCTCATGCTACTTTACAATGACAGCCAGCTATACCCCCGTTCCTTTTGCTCCTGC
>PVHY01018311.1:0-29452 GCA_004024945.1 Uropsilus gracilis
GGTTCTAGCTGCTTTTTTCTGGGCTGTGGGCCTGGTCCAGCCTTTCTCCAGGGTCCTTCATCCTCCCTCCACTCATCATCTCACTGCCGTTGGTGGCTCTGGGCACGGGACTGGCTCCTTCAGCCTTGGTGCTGCTGAGATGATGCAGTGGTGTCCAACAGTCCACCCAGCTTGTGGGTCAATGCTGCCCTTCTCCTCCACTTCCAGCTGCCCTCTAAGCTGCTCCTTGTTCTAGAGGATTCAAGTTGTAAATATGGGTGGGTGGAAGTCAGAGCCAGGAACCTTCCAGGTACCATCTGACGTTCCCCTTCCCTCACTGCAAGCCATCTCTTAGCTCTGATGGGAGACTTTAGTGTTCCTTAAAGTCCTAAACTGGGAGTGTGTGTGTGTGTGTTGGGGGGTGAGGTGGCCCTGTGTTTCGTTGCTTGTTTTGTTGAGATCTCAGGTCTCTGTGTTTGGATTGCTGAGGTAGGTCACTTGCTTCGCTCTGCAGAGGCAAGGCCACTCCCAGGGGAGCTGGTGGGCCTGGTTTGAGCTTGCAGTAGCTTCAGGCATCTTCCCAGACTCCCCCTTCCTTCCTGTTCTTCCCTCAGCCAGACTTCTGTCTACTCCCCTGCTCCTTCGCTGTTCATCTCACCACCCTTTGGGAGCTTGGGGGGTTGTGGCTCAAGACTCAGGAGGGCTGGTTTCTGTACTCTGCCTCTTTTTGTCTTGAGCTCCTGGTCACGTTTTTTCTTACCGGTTTTGAGGGCCCACCCAATGGTTCCTGGGAGGTCCTGGCCACACTTGACCCCCACACTCCCCCTGTCAGCGTCCAGTTGATTCAGTCTGCTTAGTCATCACTGCTGGAAAGGGGAAGAAGGGGTCCCAGGAGCTGTAGGGTGCTGGGAACTTGGGGGGTGAGTAGGGAAGGACTCTCCCTGAAGATTCTGCTGGGCGATAAGACCAGCTGGTAGAGACCAAACCATCACTTTCTCACCCTGTGGGTACCCTGGGAGTTAAAGAAGGGGCTTTTATCAACCCCCCTCCCCCCCATAGGGAAGGATTGATATTTTAAAAAGAGATAGGATGTGGTTGGAGGTTTTTATACCAGTTATTATTATTATTATTATTATTATTGAGACTAGGTCTCGCTATTTTTGCCTGTGGAACCGCAGGCTCTCGTTGCCCGGAGTACCACAGACTCAAGCAATCCCCAGCCTCAGCTTCCCAGGTAGCTGGGATTACAGGCATGCGCCACCACACCCAGCTATTTTTTTGGAACTAGGTCTCACTATGGGCCCCAGGTGGGACTTGAACCGCGATCCCTAGCCCTGGCCACTTCATAGGCTGAAGCTTACAGGCACGAGCCACCATGCCCAGCCCAGAGTTATTATTTCTTATAAAAGGCAGTAAAGTATCTGGATTTCTGGAAGGGCAGCAGTACTGCTACCCAAGGAGGCCGCTGCAAGAGATGACACAGACAGGTGCTTGGGTGGATGGGGCAGGTGCTAGAGGCAGAGTTTCCTCAGGTCCCACTGCTCTGGTGCCCCCAGGCCACTCCTGGCCTGAGCTGTCACTGCAGGGTGCCAGCATGGAACTCTGAGGACTCCTGTGGCAGTAGATGACATCCTTTGGGAGGAGAAGAGAGCCAGAGTCAGCTGGGCTGGATGGCTTGGTGCAGCATGACATGGGGGAGGTCCCAGTTGCTCACGCCCACCCCCCACCCCCTGCAGCTGCCTCTGCTGTACCTGACATTGACTCTCAGCCTCAGCTTGGGGGGCATCTTCCTGCCTCCAGTTTGCCTCAAAGGCTGCCCCTCACCCTCTACATCGGTCCACTTCTGGAGGAGGGTGTCTCTGGGTATGTATGAGCTTTCACTGCCTCCAAGGCTCATCCTGGACCCTTAGGGCAGCACTCTCCTGCTTTGTCTTGACCCTTCTCTGCTTGGGTGGGGATCCCTGCCAGGCCATCTGAGTTCAAGAGCATCAGTGTGTGGCACCATGCCAGGCTAGTTCAACTCTTCAGGCCCTTCCTGAGCCTACAGTCCCAGGGCCTATCCAGGGGAACTTCCCAGTAGAGGCTGTGTTTAGAAAGTCTGTAAAAAATGACCACCCTGGAGAGGCTGTGCTGGCAGGACAGATCATAGGAGAGCCTTCAGGTGCCAGTAGTGTAGGCTAGTACCGCAGGCAGTCCCCCCTCCCTTGATCTTGACTTGGCTCAAGACTAAGAAGGCTGAAGGAGGAGGCAGAGGAGTTCTCAGTATTTACCATGTATTAAATCACCCTGAGAACTTAGGAAAAAATGCCTAGTGCTTGCCTGGTTACCAGATGGCTTCAAATTAGGTTCTTGGTGGGTTCCTGATATTTAAAAATCTTATGAATAAAGCATGGTTGGGAAGCTCTGAATTTGGCCAAGAGTGGGGGAAGCAGAAGTTGCCAGAGGAGAGAGTGAGGAGCAAAGTTCTGGAGGGGGTTGGTTGTGGTGGGGTGGGGAAATGGAAGTCAACAGAGGTGGAGGCTGGGAGGTGGGGGACTTTGGGGGAAGAGGATTGGAAAGGGGGAACAGGCCTACCTAGGATACACTGCAGCCCAAGTAAGAGTCCCCAAAACTCCATCCTACCCATAGGATTCAGGATGCTTCTGGAGGAGATTGGGGTCTCCAGATTAGGTGATGGCTTTCCATCTGATCTATCTTCAAGTTCTCTAGTATTGCAGTCTCCATGCCATTAACTGTGCCTCTTCCTTCTTCTTCCTCTTCTGACTGCACCACCTCTTTCCATCCTTCAACATTTGCCAACTTTTTTTCCTTCTGCTTCTCTGAACTTCTTTCTCCTCTCTGCCACCCCTTCCCTGTGCTACCTTCCCCGCCAAATCCCCCAGAACTCTACAGCAGTTTCTTTGCAGCCCCTCTCCCCAAATTCACTCCCCCAAGTTTCCTCTCCCCAAATTCTCTCAGTTGCCCCATTTTGCAGAAGACGAAACTGAGACCAAGGTCCTACTGCTGGTTCATGTGAACTCAAACTCAGGCAACAGGCAGAGCGAGATGAAAAAAAATCTCTTCTTCCTTACTTCACTGGAAATCAGGGCTCCCTCCCTGTTCTGTTGCTGCAAGGGCTTCTCAGCATGCCAGGCAGGGGGGAGGCTTTCAGAGATAGCTGCCTCCACAGAGCTGTGGTCTTTCTTTGTGGAAAGGGAAAGAAACCTGGACTTTAAGGACAAAGGGAAAGAAACTGAGAGAGCAGAGCCTTGGTTTGTTGTGTCTGACTGCCTAGACCTCTATTGTGTCATTTTGTTGTTGTTGTTTGGTAATAGCTTTATTGAGCTACAATTTACATATCAAACAAGTCACACATGTACAGTGTGTAGTGTGGTGGAATTGTGTATTTCCACAGACTTACTCAATTATAGTGCATCGGCACCGATTCCGAGTGCAATCATCCAACACAGTAGATTAGAGTATTTTCATGAAAGAACACCACCGTACAGCCCATCCTGCCTCATCCTGCCTCAGCCTCAAACAGCCCTCCATCTATTCTTGCTTTCTGTGGATTTGCCTGTTTTATATAAATGGAATCCTGTGTGACCTTTCTGTCGGTTTTCTTTTTTTAACTCAGTATAATATGTCAAGCTTCCTGCATGTTGTGGCTTGCATCCTGCTTCACTCCTTTTTACAATAGAATAACGTTCTATTGTCTGGCTCAGCCACAGTTGTTTATCTGCACAATATTGATAGATGATGGGTTGTTTCTACCTTCCTGTGTGAGTGTGGGTGAATCCTGGCTTGGGGACCTCCATGGCAGCTCCGACAGAAGAGACGAGAGTTTTCTGGGAGCGGTTGAAGAAGCCTGGGGAGGTGGAGGGAAGAGTCACCCACTGGTTATGTCCTCGGTTAACCAGTTGCTTTCTGGAAACTTCTCTCCTTCAGGAGGGAATGGCTCGACTGGGAGGCTTATACAAATGACAGTCTCCCTAGAGAAGCCTGGAATTTGGCTCCCTGCTAGTTGGGTTAGGTTCTGGTAACGCCTGAGAATTAGTTGCTATTAGTCTGCTTAAAGCCTCTGCCCCAGTGTCCCCACCCCTCTCAAACGGAGGTATTACTAGTTTCCAACTTCTAGAGTTGAGGAGTCAGACTGTGCTGAGTCTTGCACTCAGGCACTCACACAGGGAGGTACAGACAATCCATCATCTATCAATATTGAACGGATAAACAACTGTGGCACAGCCAGACAATAGGATGTTATTCTACCCTAAAAAGGCATGAAGCAGTGCATGAAACCGGACACGTTATACTAAATTAAAAAAAGACATAAAGGCCACACAGGATTCCAATTACATAAAATGTCCAGAACAGGCAAATCCACAGAAAGAGAGAACAGATGGGGGGCTGCTTAAGGTTGAGGAAGAACGAGAGGGTGTAGTACGTGGCACCCCAGTGGACGCTGGAGGAAAGAAAATTCAGAGCTTAAAGGAAGAACACACAGGAAGAACTAGCTTGCTGGGTACGCCTGTAGTCCATTCACTGGGAGCCAAGGGGCCAGGGATTGAGTTCTGGGGTTTGAGACTACCCGGGGCAACATAGCAAGACCTGGTCTCAAAAAAGCAGCAGGGTGGTGGTGGGTGCCTGTAATCCCAGTTACTTGGGAGGCTGAGGCTGGGGATTGCTTGAGTTGGCGGGATCCGGACTACCCGGGCAACACAGAGAGACCTAGTCTCAAACAAATAACAAACAAACAAAAACCAGGTAGCACTAGCTCCTTCCCCCTTTTTTCCCTTCCTGCCCCCCCCCCCCACCTGCAGGAAGGCACTGCCAGTTTAGCCACTCTGGAGCAGCTGAGGGTAGGATGCTTCACCTGCTGCTGCTAGAAGCCCAGATGCAGGGGCCTCGGGCTCAGCTGCCTGTGAATGGATTTGGGGTGTGGGAGAAACACCCCCACTCTACAAAACTTCAGGATGGCAGCTCAGCTGCTTTGACCCAACTTCCCACCTCCCGGAGGGTGACACTGAACTGGCGGCCTCCAGCCCTACCTCCAGTCTTCCTGCTCAGGGTGCTGGGGGGTCCGTTCCTAGCGCCCCTCGGTCGGAAGCCACATTCTCCCCCTCCTAGTCGGGGGGGGGGGGGTCCCGAGCCGCCCGCAGCCTTTGCGAGCCCAGGGAAGGAAGATTCAACGGAATCAAACGGAGCTGCGAAGGATCCGCCCTGAGGCTGGAGGCAGGGCAAGACCCGGGCGGGCGGCGTCCTCAGCGCTCTCAACTGGGCTGTTTGCCGGCTCCAGCGATTGCCGACGGCTGCTGTTCGGTTGCTTAGCTTCCCGGGGCTTCGGCGCCTGACGCTCTGCGGACCTTCCTCAAAGGCGCGGCCCGAGGGCAGCAGGGACGCTCCCCCGGCGGCGTCTTGTGCACCCCGGGCCTTTCTCTCCCGCGATGGCTTTGGAAGTGGCAGAGCTGCAGAGCGTCACAATTTAAGTGAATCTGAAGGCTCTAGTTCGAAGGGATACAGGCTTTCCTTTGTTCACTGCAACTTTGTTTGCAACAGCTCAATTATGGTAGCAACAAAAGGGCTGGTGAGTGGATTAGAAAGATATGGTGCACGCGCGCGCACACACACCCCTCAGCTCCAAAAAGAGGAAACCTTACCATTTACATAGATGGAACAGAAGGTGATAAAAAATTAAATGAATCTAGCAAAACGTCTAAATGTGGGTGTCGTTGCACTGGGCTTGGAGAGGGTTCTTCTCCCACGCTTTCCTCAAGGTCAAGCTGCTGTTCTTTGCTCCGAGTTCCCGCTGCAGCCAGCTTGCTTCAAGCGTCCACAGCATAGACAGGGCTCCTTTTTTGTACCGACGACAACTCTGCATACTCAGGGCCATCAACCGCCCCCCCCCCCAAATTGCGAGTTCTGGGGCCATTGTCCCAATAGGTGAGAGCATCTGCAGTGGCTTTTCTGTTCGAAGGCGGTTTCCGATGCTCCAGCACCCCTGGTCCTGGGTCCCTGCTGGGATCCCCCCTACCTCCGGGTCAGTTCGGTGCAGGTAACAGCCCAGTCCACTAGGGAGGCTGCCACCTGATCACACGATGTGAAAGAGAGAGGGTTACTCAGTAATGGGTTGTGTGTGTGTGTGGGGGGGCAGATAGAGGCAGCCAGGCTGGGAATTCACCATCTCCTGACCCTGGGGAAGGACTTCTCAGAAGGGAGTGGAGTGTCCCTGTGGCAAGCTGTGTTGGGTGGCAGCGGGTCCTCTGTAGGAATGCTGAGGGCACCCTGACTAGCAGTTCGCTGTCCTTCAAGAGATGGCCCCAGAGGTTTGTCCCCTCACCCAGAGATGTCACCAAAACGGGTTTCTGCTGGGAAGGATTCTCCTGGAGCTCATATCCATGGCTTGAGAATATGCTCCATTCAAAAAATGTTTACTGATTGTAAATTAAACTTCAAAAATATTTATTGAGGGCTGGGCGCGGTGGTACGTGCCTTTAATCCCAGCCTAGGAAGGGAGGCCGAGACTAGGAATTACTTGAGTCTGCGGGTTCGACTCGTGTTATGGGACAACATAACTGAGACCTAGTTCCCAAACAAATAGCTGGGTGCGGTGGCGCACGCCTGTAATCCCAGCTACCTGGGAGGCTGAGGCTGGGGATTGCTTGAGTCTGTGGTACCCTGGGGTAAGGAGAGTCTGCAGTTCCCTGGGCAACATAGCCAGACCTAGTCTCTAAAATAAATAAATAAAAATTTTATTGATCTACTGCTGCATACAACAGGATAAAGCGGCAGGAGCTGTGGGGGGAAGTTGGAACCAAACAAACCCAGATCCTCGGAGTCCTGGAGCTAACACCCACAGGACCGCTAACCTTACCTTGGACGGTCAAATCCAAGGTGGGATCGAGGCAGGGAGCCAGGAGGTTGGTTTTTCCGCCACTCCACCTGTAGGTTTACAGAGATGCTCGCACCAGCTGGCAGCTAAGCACAGATTTGTTCTCCTGGCTAGAAAACCAGCGTCTGAAAATAACTCCTTGTAGAAAGGCGCTTACGGGCAGCCGGAGCGGCTCTGGGTAATGAAAGGCAAAGAAGGGAGTTCAGATGGTGACAAAACGAAATAAAATAAACACACAAACCAACGCCCCAAACAAATATGCAGACCTATGGCTTAGAGTGGGTGGGGGGAGGGGGGAGCTTGTGTTTTTAAAATTTTAAATGTATTTATTTAAATTTATTATTTTTATTTTGTTATTTTCATACAATAATGGTCAGATTTGTATGATTCTGTCATACCCCTTACTCCCCACCTAATAAGGGGCTTGCGTTTTTAAGTGTATATGGTGTACACATTTCACTAAAAAAAAATAATGATTTTTAATTAAAAAAAAGAAAAGGAAAGGAAAACATGCATTGGAGGGAGTCAGTCTACACATTGCAAAGGAATGTAAATGACAAGTATCTGTCTCCCCAGATCCTCAGCCCCACGCTCAGAACATCAAAGTTCTCGCCCCATCTTGAACGTGTAGCTAAGACTTTCCTTAACACTAGCAGCGAGAAGCTCGCCTCTGCGCTGCATGTTACTAAGAAGAAGTCGCAGTGTTGTTTCCTGGCCGGCCTTTTGCCTGCCTGGGTCCTCACTCCCGCAGTCCGCGGCGGTCTTACCCTTTCGGTGCCCCCAACGCTGTCTTGCCAACCTCCTGTGAAAGTGTCCGCTTGCCCACAGCCTCCTAGTGTGGCCAAAGAGTTTGATCTTTGTGGGTCTGATCGTTTTCTTTTTTTTTTTCTTTTCTTTTTTGAGACTAGGTCTTGCTATGTTGCCCAGGGTACCACAGACTCAAGTAGTTACCCAGGATACCGCGGACTCAAGCGACCCCCAGCCTCAGCCTCCCAGGTAGCTGGGATTACAGGCGCGCGCCACCACACCCAGCTATTTTTTGAGACTAGGTCTTGCTAGGTTGCCCCGGGCGGGTCTCAGTCTCCCTTCCTAGGCTGGGATGAAAGGCGCGTGCCACCGCGGCCGGCTTTGTTTTTCTTAAAGGAATTAAACTGAGGGGAAACGCGAAAGCAAGAGAAGGAAAGCGCGTCTGCGAGGCGAGTCTGCTCCGGTCCGAGGGCGCGCGGGTCCAGGGCGGGCGGTGGGGGGCCGTCCCAGCCCGCGCCCAGCTGCCCAGCGCCGCGCTCGCGCCCCCTCCAAGGCCCCGAGCCGAGACGGGCGGCGGGGCTGCGGGGCGGCGGGAATTAGCGCTCCCGGCCGGGCGAGGGGTCGCTGCGGGGCGAGAGTTCGGGACCGGATTAGCGGGTTCAAAAGCCGGTCAGGGAATCCAAAGAGGCGACAAGGTCCGGCGCGAGGTCAAGGTCCGTGGGAGAGGCTGGTCCTGGAGGTGCGGCCACCGCGGCAGAGGGGGGAGAGGTGCGCCCCATAGACGACCCGGGCAATTCAGTTAATAAAGGGCCAACTGAAAGCCGGGCACGGAGGCGCCTGCCTTTAAGCGTAGCTACAGAGCGCGGCTGGGACTAGGAATCGCTTGAGTCCGGGGGTTCGAGACCCGAGTCCCGCTCGGGGCAACAGCGAGACCTAGTCCCAAAAAATAGCTGGGCGTGGTGGCGCGCTCCTGTAATCCCAGCTACCTGGGAGGCTGAGGCTGGGGATCGCTTGAGTCCGAGGTACCCCGGGTAAGGAGAGTCTGCTGTTCCCCGGACAAATAGCGAGACCTCGTCTTAAAAAAAAAAAAGCCCACTAAGCAGTTTCCGACGCGGTGCGCGCCTGGGGAGCGGAGTTTTCCTACTTTTCTTTCTGATTTGATTGTTTTGTTGAAAAGAAGCAGTTTCCTTTCTGGCGCGGTAGGACCGGGCTTGGAGACGCGACTCGGCAGCGGCTCAGAACAGCCAAAGGATGGGCTCGTGCAGCGGGTCTCTGGTCTGTGGCCTCGGCGGGAAACCGACTGTCGCCAGGCGAAGACAGTCGCCGCCCGCGGCCAGTGGGTCTTGCAGGGTGTGGGGGAGAGCGGAGGGACCCTCGTCTGCGGAGGGTGAGCGTTGGTTGGAGCGCGCGTCTCATTTTGTGCGCTCTCTCACACCCTCTTTTTTTTTTTTATTGATTATATATATATATATATTTATATATATATATATATATATACTTTTTTTTTTTTCGAGAGTAGGTCTCGCTATTTTTGCTCGGGGAACCGGGGCGGGACTCGGACCGCGATCCCCAGTCCCTGCCACGTTACCATAGGCTGTCGTTTACAGGCATGCGCCACCATGCCCGGCTATATATATATATATATGTATATATTTATATATATATATACATATATATATTTTAGAGACTAGGTCTCGCTATGTTGCCCGGGGCAGTCTCGAGTTTGTGGACTCCAGAGATCTCTGGCCTCGGTCTCCCAGCGCTGGGACTACAGGCGCGCGCCACCGCGCCCAACCTGATTATATATTTTACTTCCATCGTTGTATACCCCGAGGTCCTCCCTCCACCACGTTACCCATGAGAGACAAGAAGAGTTAGTCTGCAGCTACCCCTCTCTGTGTGTCTCTGTCTGTCTCTCTGTGTCTCTGTCTGTGTCTCTATCTCTGTCTCTCTGTGTCTCTGTGTCTCTGTGTCTCTGTCTCCGTCAATCTCTGTCTCTGTCTCCTCTCTCCTGAAAGAGCTTCCCAACAACAGTGTATAGGAAATCGGGGAGACTGCAGGCTGCGAAGTGGGCGCCCCACCCTATATCCAGGCCTTGGTAGATAACCCCGAACCCCAATAAACACACAGAAGACCAGGACACCCGTCTTCTCTGAGGGAAGGGGGCCCCGCCCGGCAGCCACCTCCAGCGTCCCCCCACTTGGGTCACCTCCTCCCTAGCTCCTGCCTCGCGAGCCCCAAGCCCGGCCGTTCGCCTTTTCCCCGCGCGACGGCCGGGCAAGGGCGCCGGGTGCTCGCGCGCGGGCGGCCAGCTCCCCACCGAGCGGCCCCGCGGGCCTGGGCCGGGCTGTTTCTCCGCTGAGAATCCGCGCTGGGGTCTTTGCGGGGCCGGGGGAGGTTGGCACGACCTGGCGGTGGCCGTGGTGGGGAAGGCGGAGCTGGAGTCGCGGCGCCCGGGAGCGCGGGTCGAGGGGAAGGGCGGGGCGAGGGGGGCCGGGGAGAAGGGGAGGGCAGACCCCAGGGCTGGCGCTCAGCAGCCGGCGAGGGCGAGCTGGGGGTCGGGGAGAAGGGGCGGGGCGGGGCGGGGCGGGGCGGGGCCGGACGTAGGTCGAGCCCGACCGGACAAAGCGCCGCCGGGTCCCGCTGGTCCACGTGCCCAGTTTCTCTCGAATCCTCGCCTCGGATCCGTCGGGTCGCGGGTCTTCGTGGAGACGGCCCTTGAGGCAGGGCACGGTGGCGCGCACCTGTAATCCCAGCCTAGGAATGAAGGCCGAGACTAGGAATCGCTTGAGTCCGCGGGGTTCGAGGCCGCCCGGGGCAACAGAGCGAGACCTGGCTCCAGAAATAGCTAGGCGTGGTGGCGCGCGCCTGTAATCAGCTACCTGGGAGGCTGAGGCTGGGGGTCGCATGAGTTCGGGCTACCCCGGGCAACGTGAGCCTGCGGTTCCACGGGTAAAAAAAAAGACGGCGCTTACTAGTGGGGGAGCCAGTCTAAAGCGTCGCAGGGGAAATCCCACTCACTACCCTGCGGGTCAGTGGGGGAGCGAGCTAGGGGTCCCCCTTCCTACCCTTGGTTTCAGATCGCCTTGGCTGGAAGCTCTGTTGGGAAAGACCCTGGGAACCCCAATCCCAGTTCTGCGGGTTCAGGCGCCTGCACCCCGCAGTCGAAGTGCAGTTCCCTCGCGGAAAGATTTCTTTTAGTTTTCAAATCATTTCAGCAATATCGAGCCTCAGCTCGATGACCCCTCTCTGCCTGCTGCTCAGGCCGTTAGAACCATCACAAGTCAAAAAGGAAAGAAATTCCAGTGTTCAAGCCCTTTCATGACCCTCTTCCCCTAAAGACAGCTAGTTGCAGATTTCTTTCTTTCTTCCTTTCTTTCTTTCTTTCTTTCTTTCTTTCTTTCTTTCTTTCTTTCTTTCTTTCTTTCTTTCTTTCTTTCTTTCTTTCTTTCTTTCTTTCTTTCTTTCTTTCTTTCTTTCTTTCTTTCTTTCTTTCTTTCTCTCTCTCTCTCTCTCTCTCTCTTTCTTTCTCCCTCCCTCCTTCTCTCTTTCTCTTTCTCTCTCTTTCTTTTTTTGAGACTAGGTCTCGATATGTTGCCTGGGGTAGTCCCGATCCCATGGACTCAAGCGATCCCCAGCCTCAGCCTCCCAGGTAGCTGGGATTACAGGCACGTGCCACCATGCCCAGCTATTTTTTGACACTAGGTCTCGCTCTGTTCCGGGAAGGATCTCGAACCCGGGACTCAAGCGATTCCTAGCCTTGGCCTCCCTTCCTAGGCTGGGATTAAAGGCGCACGCCACGGCTCTGGCCTTGCTGATTGCAGATTTCATTTGCACCATCTAAGCACCGTGACCTCGGTGTTGCATTTTGTTTTTTCCCCCTTAGGTGTCCCTTGAGTAAGTGCTCGGCCTCTGGTTCTCCTGAGATTACCTTTCAATGGTCCAGTGATAGTTTCATGTATTTCTCTTCTGAGGTTTATTCAGGAGCCTCTCTGAGTCCTCAGGAAGGGACATAGCACTGTTCTTACTAATGACCAGACGGCTTTCCAAAGCACAGGTGTTTATTTGGGGCATGGTCTGGGCTAGTGGTCAAACCTTACACTATTGACTCCCCCACCCCCACCCCAAGTCTTCTGAGCCAGGTCAGCAGACAAGAATACAGTGCAGAGAGGGGAGACAGACAGTGAGGGGTGGAAGTTTCCTTCTACAGCCTGGAGAGCAGACTGGAGAAGGTGAGGTGTGACTTCAGAGTGACTTACCATAACTGCTAGCTGGGATTTCTCAGATTTCTCAGGTAAACACCAAGGGTGGGACAACAGGATGCCCCTTTCATTGTGGGTTTGGAGAGATGAGCCACTTGCTTTTTGGAAGTGTCAGGTGTGGTAGGGTGCCTGGGAAGGTGAGACTCACCGTGTGTCCAAAGGGAACGGGAAACCTCAAGTGCCAGCCTTTGTGCCCTTGTCAGTGGTAGCTTAATGACAGAGGCTTCATCACACCACCACCATCCTCTCAAAATGTGTTTTGGTGAAAGAAGCTGCCACTTCTTTATCTGAAAACATTGATTGTACTTTAAGAAAGATTTCTTTCTAGGCCAGGCACAGTGGTGGCATGAATCTTTAATCCTAGCCTAGGGAGGGAGGCTGAGGCTAGGAATCGCTTGAGTCAGTGGGTTCGAGACTGCCCCGGGCAACATAGCAAGACCTAGTCTCAAAAAAACCAAAGTACTACAACAAAAGCAAGAAAACAAGATTTCTTTCTCATACCTACAGTAATATGCATTTTAAATCATAAAGACAATACAGACATTATTTTTTCCACAAGGAGACTACACATTTGCATCACATGATGAAAGATTACTAATTAAGACAACTTACTGTGAAATGAGACTGAAGTGAACACAAGTCCCTAGCTTGCTTTCCTCCTCCCTCCAGAAGCAGCATAGCCAGTAGCTACAATATTGCATATGCAAGCATATAGATACACAAACACATGTATATTCTGCAACAATGGTACACACTATTCCTGTCCTCAGCAAAATGCTCTTAAAAATCCTAAAATAGGCTCTGGTTTTCTTTCATGTCAGTGGATGCAACTTGGTCTAGTTTTTAACAATTGAGTAGATAACATGGACATCTCACCATTTTCTCTACCTTAAAGCTTACATAGATAATCATGAACGTATTTCATGTCATAAAACAATCCAAAGAACACCAAAATACAAAGAGAAAACATGAAATTGCTCATGTGTCTGTTTGCCTCTTCACACTTGCTTCCCCTTCAATCCTATCTTACTCCTCAGATGTCTGAGGTGAGAAATTTGATGGTTGTTCCTGCAGTCTCTCTAGTTTAAATAGAATATTTTGTTTACTTGCAGAATCCTTTTTTCTTCCTTCTCTGCTGAGTAAGGTGCCACTGGGTTGCATTTAATGTGTGTCTTTATTATTACAGATTCTCACAAATTATGTGGTTTTGTATGCATGTCTTTTGAATTCATGTTCACTGGGGCTTTTATAGTTCATTTTTTAGTATCTTTTAACAACTTTATTTTATAGTAATTTTTAGAAAGTTGCAAAGATTAGCCATTTTCCTCTAGGAATTCTGATCCTTTTAATGAAGAAGTTTGTTTCGAAGTCAAGATGGGGCAAGTAGCTCTGGACATTGTTATTGGGGGTTGACGCTAGGAGGCCTTCTCGATGGACATAACTGGCATATCTTGTATATTTTTTTAACACATTTACGTTATGGAGACTCGTTAGCTCATGCCAATAACTCCAGTTCCAATCTAACACCACAGAGCTCTCTCTAGGTTTCTCTCTCTCTTTTGCATTTGTAACTCTTTCTGCACTGATGGTGTGAAATATGATCCTATTATCCTCAACATGTTGATGTGGTCAATCTTCCAGTGTGAAACCAGTTTCCTGGTGGCTGCTTGCCTCCCACCTGGATGCAGGAGTTTTAATCTCTTGGGGCTTGACCACCCACGGAGGAGGCATTGGGTCACCCTTGGGTCATGACATCCAGCCCTGGCCAGGATGCCTCCCACCTACCCTCCAGCAGCTGCTTTCTGCACTCCGCCTCTAGTGACTCTTGGGTGGAATTTTCAGAAAGGAAAGTGCAACATGTTGTCTTTGAAGACCCACCCCTGGAGCTCTGCGCATGCCTAGTCTGTGGCTTCAGGCTGCTGGAGAACTAACGCTCCATGGCACGTGACAGTCTTGTTTTACTTGTCTGTTCTTCCTGGGAAAGATTCCCAGGTGACTCCAGTCCCCTGCCACCTCAAGTTGTGGCACAGTGAACAACTGTACAGGCTCCTTTTAGCACCATGGTAACTCTCTCTGGGATGCGGCCAGTGGGATTTCTGGTCATAGGGTGTGGAACGCCTAACCCAATAGTGCCAGCTTCCTGCCCCAGAGGCTGTCCTGTCTGTACCCACTCCCAGCACATCCCTCTGGGCTATGCCTGTGGGGCTGAGCAGCTGACAGGGTAGGATCTTCAGGGGTTGAATTTTGGGTCAATTGACTGAACTTCTTGTTTTTGGGAGGAAGTTGAGGAGGGACAATTCTATACACCTACTTCTGACTGTTGGGGTAGGAAGTGGACAGAAACGGTGTCCCTCTTCCTCTTTCTGAATCCAGTCGCAGTGACAGCAACCAACAGAGTCAGGCAGAGCAAGCGGAGACATAGGCCAAGCACTGAGGTGGGCTAGCTCCTCCTCCACTCATGCTGGAGAGGGTCAGCCCTCTTCTCCTAGCACTGAGGTCTGCTGCCCGGATGGCATTTGAGGGTCTGAGTGGTCAGTGTGGTCTGAGAATTGGGCTGGACTGCAGAGGACCCTGTCTGGAACCCCTGTAACCTTGGCCTCTCACAGCTCCTGGAGCAGATAATTTCAGGAGAGCTGCTGCTACCTAGGGTGATGCCAAGATGACCGGTAAGCCTCATCTACCTACCCAGGGCTAATTATGGCATGGGCTCCTGGGAGTCAGGATGAAGGTGCAAAGGTGGAGAGAAATGCAGAATAGGATGCAATTTAAACAGTGCTAATAAGATATAACATTTATTATGGATGCGTGTGCTTTTGAATTCCATAACGACCCAGTGAAGTGGGACCTTCTACTCCCATTTAATAGATGGGGAAACTGAGGCACAGACAAGTTCCATAACTTGCAGCCCCAGGGCACCACCGCTTGCCAGCGGTATTGGGTAACTACTCCACCCCCCAGAGACAGCAGGACGCACGCTAGACACACAGTTATGCCATGCCTTTGTTCTGCTCTTTTTAGCTGGAAGTTGAGTCCCCTTTCCTACTCTCTGCCTCCCACAGCTCGCGCCAGCAGCAACTCGGCCAGCCAGCCGGCCACCTCCAGGGCAGCGGCCTCTTGCTGCCCCCTGCTGGTCACAATCTGTACCAACTAGCGCCGCACGGACTTCCTGCGCTTGCATGCCAGGTGCGTTAGCATTTAGGTTCCGGGGTAAGGGCGGCGGAGGTAACAGGATCAAAGTTGGGAACAGCTGTAGCTGCCTGGCTACCTGCAAAACGTCTCAACTTTCCTCCTCGGAGGTGGCTGCTGGGAACGTCCCCACTTCTTTGGGAGCCAGCAACGGCAGTTCGGGGAGATGGGCGTGGTGGGGGCTGGAATGGCTGGAATGGCTGCCTAGGCGCTTGCTTATATTCCCTAGCAGAGTCCCCACCCGGGGGGCTCATGTTCGGGGCTTTTCCTACCCTGCTCTAGTCAGCGTCAACTGAGCATTCCCCACCTCCCGCTGGGGGCGCCACTAGTAGCCTTCGCCCTTCAGTTCGCGGTTAAAGTAGGAAAGACACGGGAATAAATGACACGGGGCGGTGTATGGAACCAGATCTGGGTGGTTTAAAGTGCAAATCTGGTAGAAGAAAGGTCAGTGGTCACCAAGAGATAGCACTGAGCAAAGATTGGTTATTCTGGAAGAGCCCACCAGGCACACCTTTGCGATCCAGTCCTCCCCGCCCCCTGAGATATGAGGGGACAGTTCTGCTCTGTACCAAGGAGCACTTATCCTCTTCCATCTTGCCATGGGATGGGTTCTTCACTGTTTTTGTGGACTTAAGACAATCATTACCTTTGGCTGATGATGGGCTGGCAACAGGAATACCAAATATATCTGGTGAAAGTGGGGTTTACCAGTGCTCATGAGGATGTGAGACCTTTCCCAGACCCATCTTCTGTCCCACTGGAAGGACTTCCTTGACTACCCACCACAGGGCGTCAGGGGCTGCTGCTCACATCGCTGATTCTGAGCACTTTGGACTACTGGCTGGTGTGGGTCACTTTTGTCTTCTGTGCTAAATTGGAGAAAAGAACTGTGGTCCTTCTGAATGTGGGGTTCACTTGTTCCTGGGGTCACCAGTCTGAATTGTGGGGGACTCCTGACCAGGACAAGAGCTACTAGGCCATGTCCAAGTGGGGCATTGCATGACTTGTGTGAGAACCCTTTTATGTATGTATGTAGGTAGGTATTTGTTATCTATCTATCTATCTATCTATCTATCTATCTATCTATCTATCTATCTATCTATCTATCTATCTATCTATCTATCTATCTATTTATTTATTTAGTTTTTGAGACTAGGTCTCGCTATTTTTGCCCGAGGAACCACAGGCTCACGTTGCTCGGGGTACCACAGACTCAAGCAGTCCCCAGCCTCAGCTTCCCAGGTAGCTGGGATTACAGGCATGCACCTCCACGCCTATTTTTTTGGAACTAAAAACTTTTTGGAAATCAGCTATTTTTTTGGAACTAGGTCTTGCTACGTTGCCCTGAGAGGGACTCGAACTGTGATCCCTGGTCCCCGCCGCAGCTTCCTAGGCTGTCACTTACAGGCACGCACCACCTTGCCTGGCCAAAACTCATTATTTTTATTTTAAAAAGTATATTATATATTTTATTTTACATCATTATCTACTCCAGGGTTCTCCCACCAGTTTATCACCCGTGAACCATCCTCTTAGTCTTTTGTACCCTGGCCACCCCTGATTTCCCCCCAACCCTCTCATGCTCGGTGCTTCAATTTTGCTAAAAATTAGTTTTAAATTTTTCTTGTCTGTTTGATTGTTTTCCCTTTGTACCTCATATAAATGAGACCATCCAGTATTTCTCTTTTTCTTTCTGGTTTATTTCTGCTAGCATGATTTCTTCTAGCTTCATCAGTATTGCCGTGAACAACATATGTTTGTCTTTTTAATTGATGAATAGCATTCCATTGTGTACATAGACTACAGCTTTCTGTACCATTCATCTATTTTGGAGCATTTGGGCTGCTTCCATATCCTGGCTATTGTAAATAGTGCTTCAGTAAACATCTGGTACAGGTATCTTTTTGAATTAGAGTTTTTGTAACATTTGGGTAGATTCCTAGAAGTGGGATTGCTGGATCGAATGGGAGTTCCATTTTCAGTAGTTTAAGGTTCTTGTGGGAGTCATTTTAAATGGACCTGGAGGATACTGCTGAAGTTGTGGTATTTTGGATCCTGGACCAGTCTCCACACAAAGTGCCCCTTCTCAAAGCCTAACGAACAAATACAGTGGGAAGCATATGCAACAAATAGGCAAGTGATGAAATTATGTGGGAGAAAATGGTCAGAACCTTAAAGTTGTTGTCCCAAAGCAGGCTGAATCAGAGCAGAGAGAGGAGCTTCCTGCTGTGATGTTCAGAAGCCTACTGAGGAAAGTGACTTTTTGATGGCATGTGAAAATGGGGAGCATTTCTACCAAGGTGCCAAGGTAACCCTGGCATGTGGAACCCATCTAGATGCTAAGGCATTCTTAGGCTTGCAGGCTGGAAGACATCCCGGGAATCTCAAAGTAAAACACTGTGTATGTGTTTGAGATATTTATTGACTTTTTAAAATCTCATGGCTTAAACGATTTTGGACTGGCCTCTGAACGCAAAGGTAGTACTGGAAAGCTCTGTAGTGTGGTCTACCATATCCCAAGAAATCACACCTTCACCCAGGATAAAGACATACCTTCATTGGTCCATGTTTTGGGCTAAACATGGACAAACAACAGTAAGAAAGGAAGTTGGAGTGACTGGAGGGTGCGTGGGGGGGCATTCCCATGGGGAACAACAATCATACATTGTATAAAATCCAAAAATAAAATATTAACAAAAATTTTCATGGCTTAAAAGTTAAGAGTTACAAAAAAAAAAAAAAAAAGCCAGGTGTGGTGGTACGCACCTGTAGTCCAAGCACTGGGAGGAAGAGGCTCGGGATCACTTGAGTTCAATGGTTTGAGACTACTCTGGGCAACATAGCGAGACCTGGTCTTGAAAAAGCAGCTGGGCATGATGGCAGGTGCCTGTAATCCCAGCTTCCTGGGAGGCTGAGGCTGGGATTGCTTGAGTTCACAGGTTCAAGACTACCCTAGGCAACAGAGTGAGACCTAGTCTCCAAAAAACAAACCAAACCAAACCCAAAAATACCAAAAAACCCCAAAACCAAAAGAACAACAATGAAAAACCAAACCAAACCAAAAGTGACTCTTTAAGTCCCCCACCCTGGTCTCTGTCCTAGGAGTCCCTGCTCAGAGGTGTTCAGTCGTGTTGTTTCGGGTGTAAGTGTCCAGAGTACCCTGCACTCAAGCAGGCAGATGCTCACACCTTCCCACACCTTCCCCCCTTTCCACAAAGGACCGCACACTGCTTTGTCCCATGTCCTGCTTGGTTGCTCACTGTGTCTTAGGTTTATCAGCATGTGAAGCGCTCCCTTGAGCCTTGAGCTTACAGGGGCCTCCAGAAACATGACTACGAAACCATGAGCCGGGGCCTGTCATTTTTTAATATTCAAAAGGGCAAGTTTAACCTAAAGAGGGAGGGGAAAGGAAGGGGAGTGTTGGGAACAGACTAACCAAAGTGACTCCATTTTGTTTAAAACCACCATTCTGAGACCAGTGGAAAGTACCCGCCATGGCTGGCTGGTCCGATATCCTGTTTCTGCCTCCCTTTATTCCTGGGTGTTACTGACAACCGTATTGTCCACCTGATGGATGATGGATAAACCTGTAGTTATGGGAACGTGTCCTACACCTGCTTGCTGGCCTCACAATAGGGGTGATGGTAGTTTTGCCCTATAAAAGGTTGTCACAGAGACTGCTTGGGGTGTCTCTTGCTGATCTGGCTTGGGGACTGTGGAATGTGGAAGCAAACTGAGAGATGGAGTTTTAGATAAGAGGAAAACTTGATTTCTTTAACTCCTTCTGGCACACTTGAGGGTGGGCAACAGCATGTCTATCACTTGTAACCTAGCTTTTTAACTTTTTGGGAATGTCTCAAGAGACTTATGACTTATTAATAATTACTGTTGCCCCCACAGGTAACTGGAGTGTTATCATGCATCCCGGCACCCTCCCTGCTGTATGTCACCTATGCTTTGCTACTTCCTTATTACATCATTGCAACATTTCCTTGCTGGGGTATATAAGGGGCTTCACAACTTGGTTACAGTTGGACCTGGACCTGCATCCCCAAATCCCCATTCTGTGGGTTGGCCTCACAGATCACTAGCAATCTCTTCTGTCTCACTTTTTCTTCATTCCACACACGACTCCTAGCAGGGGATCCTGGTGCACCAGTAATAAACCTGCACTTCAGTCGGAGTCCTTGTGTCTTGTTGAGCAGCCAGCGAGTCACAACAGGAAGGATGCTTGGATGCTCGCACAGACACCAGTGGGCAGAGAGAGCTGTCCCGGAAAGGGACAGGTTTGTTAGAAGAGAGACTAGGGCTGCACAGGCATGGGGCAGGGCAGGGGTGGGGTGGTGGCGGCACCCTGGGGAGAAGCGCTGCCTCTGCTGCTTTGCAAAAGGAGATGGTAAGGGATGTACATGGGTGGCTGCAGGTGATTAGGAATGCTGAGGTCCCTGTACTATATATAGTATATAGTACCATATATATATATATGTACTACCTTGTCACCTGTGAACCATGATCTCTTGTGCCCATCCCTCCCTGAATTATATCCCCCCTCTTGCTCTATGCTTCAGTTCTGCTAACAGTTTTAAGGTTTCCTTGTCCTTTTGTTGGTTTGTTTTCCCTATGCACCTCATATAAGTGAGACCATCCACTCATATGATTCCTTCTAGTTCATTCCATGTTGCTGCGAATGATATGTTTGTCTTTTTGATTGCTGAGTAAATATTCCATTGTGTACATAGACCATGACTTTGTGATCCATTCGTCTGTTCTGGGGGATTTGGGTTTCCATATCCTGGCTATTGTAAATAGTGCTGCAATAAATGTGCAAGTTCCTGTACTTTTTGAAATGTACTTGGACTGTTCCTATCAAGCCTGTCGCTGGAAATCTGCAAGGGGGTGGGGGTGTCATTTAACTTTGGGCATGTTTTTATTTTGACTTTGGTGAGCTCTGTCTACACTCCACTGCCTTGGGATAACCATTTTGTGTTCTCTCAGCCTGTGAAAATGACCTGCAAGGCTTGGGGTGCTATCGGGGCTTAATCAGCAAACAATCCTGGAGGCTGGAAGTCTGAGATGGGGCCAGCCTGGCCCAGTTCTGGTGAAACCCTTTGTCAGGTTTTGACAGCCAGCCATTTCCTTGTGTCTTTGCAGGTGAGAGAGGTAGCCTCTTTGTGTTTCTTTTTAGGGCTGGAGTTCCATTCATGAGGGCTCCACCATCCTTGACCCAATCTCTTCCCAAAGGCTTTGCTTCCTAAACCATTGAACTGGGGTTAGGATTCTGACGTATGAATTTGGGGGGCAGGTCTGATGGAAACAAATGTCCCGGCTGTAACAGAAACAAAAGAATCATGCTGCTGTGACCTTGGCAAGAGTAGTTTAGGTGGAGGGGGTTATGTGGAGTCCCACTGCTGCCTGACTGATGTTGGGGGGTCTCAAAGAGCGAACCCTGCTTTGCTGGAGGATCTGTAATACCAGGACTAACCTTGTTAGCATTTGGTATACTTTCTGCCAGCAGCTGGTAGGAGAAGGCCCCTTCCCCTGGCGAGTTCCTCAAGATCAAGACTGAGGGTCTGTGTCTTCTCCTTAGGGACAAAGCCAGCAATTGTCCCTCTTTCTTTCTTCTTCTTCTTTTTTTTTTTTTTTGAGACTAGGTCTTGCTATTTTTGCCCGTGGAACTGCAGGCTCTCGTTGCCCGGGGTACCACGGACTCAAGCAATCCCCAGCCCCAGCTTCCCAGGTAGCTGGGATTACAGGCACGCACCACCACGCCCAGCTATTTTTTGGAACTAGGTCTCACTACGGGCCCCCGGCGGGACTTGAACTGCGATCCCTGGCCCCGGCCGCTTCATAGGCTGAAGCTTACAGGCACGAGCCACCGTGCCTGGCTTAGTTGTCCCTCTTCCATGCAGCCATCACCTGTGTCTCTATGTCCAAAGAATCTGGCAACTTAATACATTCACTGCAATCTCCTGTGTCTGGTCTGGGCAGGAAGTGATAGAGACGGGATTCCTGGTATTATTAAGACCTTGAATGAGGGGTCTGGTTTCCTTCATGACTCTCATTCAGTTCTACAAAATTTCAAGGAGCACCAGATTCTTAAGTTGTAGATTCTCAAGCTTAAGAATCTTAAGCTTAAGATTCTCAAGCAACTCAAAGCTGCAGCAGGGGAAATGCGTCCTCCAGGGGCTGCTGAAGAAGAGAACATGGAGGTCACTGTCATTCACAGAGGGGACAGCTTTGGCAGGGGGTGAGGGGAATCGTGGTCTTAGAGGTGGGGTCCCAGGGTGTTCCTGTTGACTACTGAGAAGTGAGTTCTTTAGTGACAAGGGCTTTGTTTAATGACCAGGGGTCTGGAAGAGGCACAGCGGTGCACGGACCAGCATGTGAGTCTGGGTGAGTATTAGGACTGTGGAGTGGGCCAGCTTGGCCACAGGAGAATGTGATGAGGGCTGCTGTGAGTTTGGTATCTACTCATATGGGAGAGACAGTGAATCACAGGCTGGGACAAATTTAAGGCAAGGAGCAATAAAGCAGCTTGGAAAGTCAAGTCTTGCTTATTAACGATTATTTATTAAATAATAGTTAAATAAAATCTAATAATTATTTACTATTAATTTAATAAATGATTCAATGATTTTTGTTTAATAATAATTATTTGTTGAATTTTATTTAATAATCATCTAATAATTATTACATTGTATTTAATAATTATTTAATAGATAACTATTAAATAAAATTTATTAATTGAATGATCATTAAATAACTATTTAATGATTTATGATTTAAGTATTAATAATTTAATACTATCTGGCACTAGCACAAGTGCAGGACATTCTCCTGTGCATTTCAGATATATGCAAATGTATTGATGTCACAACAAGTGCAGGAGGTAGATACTATTTTACCCCCATTATATATATAAGGGCACTAAGTTTCATGGAGTAAGGTAATTTGCTCAAGTTTACCAACATGTGGCATCCAAGACTCCAACTCACGAAATCTGGCTCCAGAACCCAAGTCTTCACACACAGACATATAGACAGACAGACAGACACACACACACACACACCCCTTTTTATCTTTTATTTTCTTCTAAAGTTAGTGAGAATCCTTTAAAATAAGGGAATGGCTTGGTATCTTAAAATCCCATCATGCAGCTGGGCACTGTGGCTCATGCCTGGAGGCTTCAGCCTATGAAGCGGCCGGGGCTAGGGATCGCGGTTCGAGTCCCGCCTGGGGCCCGTAGCAAGACCTAGTTCCAAAAAAAATAGCTGGGTGTGGTGGCGTGCACCTATAATCCCAGCTACCTGGGAAGCTGAGGCTGGGGATTGCTTGAGTTAGTGGTACCCCGGGCAACGAGAGCCTACGGTTCCACGGGCAAAAATAGCGAGAAAAAAAAGAAAAAAAATCCCACTATGCATCTTTTTTCTTCTATATACCTCAGAAATGTGCCCACTCCTTGGAGTTGCCACACCCGCAGGAAAGGGTTTTATTCCCTGTGGACAAGGAGCTGCTCCCCCACCCATCTCTCTGGTGGCCAACGTGGCTCTTAGTGGGCCTGGTGGTTTGTGCCCCAGGGAAAGTACCCAGGAACCAGGGACTTTCTCTGTCAGGTCAGCCACTCCCAAGCATGTGACGGGCCACACCCAGACAGGGACCCATGCCCATGTCAGGGAACTGTGGTTTGGGGAGACAGCCAGGCCTCTTGTGGTCCCGGAAGAGGAACAATTACTCTGCAGTTTACAGGGAACTTAAAGCAACAGCGTGTTGTTGGCTGACATTTGTGGAAATGGACCAAGGTAATATCAGCCTGGAGAATCGTCAGGAGGGATGGATTCATTTTTTCCATTCCTTCCATTCACTCCTCCCACTCTGGTACTCCCATCCCGCCTTCCCAGACCTGTGGCTGAACTCCCCTCTCTTCTTCCTGGGGAGCGTGGCTGGCAAGAAAGCCAAACAATGGGATATGTTGGGGCCACAGGAGAAAATACTACTTGTCCCATAGTGTCGTACTGGAATTGACTCTTACAGTCCCATAAGAGCTTATTGTGTGCACCTCCTCTCAGCTTTTCATTCAGTGACATGTTGGTAACTTGAAATTGTCCATGCTGGAAATATTTGTACAGGAGTGATCAGCAAATATTACAAATCAGGGTTTCCTCTGTGGAAATAGAGGGTCAGTTGTTAAATATCTATAAGTAGACCACTATATGTGACATTTTTTAAAAGTTCTCATTGATTTCCTCCCCTAGTTCCTCTCAGTTTCCTCCCCAACCCTATACACTCATGGACTTAGTTTTTCTTATTTTGGGTTTTTTTTTTTTTTTTGAGACTAGGTCTCACTATGTTGCCTAGGGTAGTCCTGATCCCGTAGACTCAAGTGATCCTCAGTCTCAGCCTCCCAGGTAGCTGTGATTACAGACGCCTGCCATTGTACCCGGCTGCTTTTTTGAGAACCAGGTCTCACTATGTCACCTGGGGGAGTCTCAAACCTGTGAACTCGAGCGATCCCAAGCCTTTTGCCACCCAATGTTTGGACTACAGGCACGTGCCACCACACCCAGCTTGGACTTAGCTTTGAGAGTAAGTTTAATCTTGAACATGCTGCTCATAAGAAGGACATTAGAAACATAAGGAGAAAAATTCTCCTCCACAAAACTGTAGGAAAGTAGCATGATTTAAGTGACTTCTAATAAGGAGGTGTATTGTGAATACCTGTAGACAGCATTTGTTTTATTTTCCTGTTCAGCAAAAAGACTTGTCAGAGTGTGTAATCCTATATATATATATATATTTTTTTTTTTTTTTAATTTTTCTTATTGTTTGCATATGTAGCTCACGTTTGTAGGCCTGATCCTCCCCCTCCCCTCCCTCTGACACCACCCCTCCCCTGTCACTCCAGTTCCTTTCTTGTTGTCAGTTGTTGGTTGATGATTGGCCCCTTGGTCTCTTTGTGTTCTGAAGCACTGTCCTCCTGGGTGAAGTCCCATGTTCCCGGGGGACCGCAGCCCAGGCTGATCAGATCTCCATGAATACCCTTGGGTCAGGTGGCCCTTCTGAGCTTGTCAACAACCCCCCTGCAGGGCAGGTGTGTGGCGTGGCTCTCCCGGCTTCTTCACTGCGGCATTTCCAGTGATGGAGGAGATGGGCTCTTTTTCTTTGGGCCCTTATGATCTCTGGTTTCAGTCTCTCCTTGTTCTTCTTGACTGTTTTTTCTATTCATTCCAATGTCTGTCCGGTGGTGCTACTTCTTAGCCTTGTAGCTCTGGCATCTGGCTTTGGGAGGTCATCCCCAGCCATTGGCAGCTGGGGAGTTCCCAGGTGGGGACAGACCTCAGCAGATGCCTGGTCTGTCTCATCTCCTCTCTCATGGTTCGCAGTTCTACATGGGCCACTGCCACTTCTTTGTGACTTTCTCCCCCCTTGGGAAAGGGGGAGAGCTCCTTGCTCTTGTTGAAAGTGTCTCTGGATGGAGAGTTTAGCCCTAACACCAGAAATGTAGGTGTTCCTTGTCTTCACTCTTGTCTTACACTGTCTTGTATCGAGTCCCGACCCTACTCTTTTTGGGCAGGTGATGGGTGTGTTCAGGGTTTTTATTTATTTCTCTGTCTCTTCCAGTATATTTTTATCTGGGTTGTTGCTTTTCTCATTCAAGATGAGGACTCACTGAGGTGGGAATGAACCAGAGGGGAATGTCCCCACCCCAGCCCGATTTACCAGCTCCCCCTCCCCCCCAAAGTCAAAGGAGGGGTTGGAGCCCACCCAGAGTTGCCCCAGCATCACCCAATAGGGAGCAGATCTCACCAGCTCCCTGCTGTCTGGAGCCCTCTGCTCAGGAGAGTACAGGTCCAGGAAACCTCCACTTCAGGATATGGTACATTGTAATCCTGTTGTTTTCATAAAGCAAAAATCTTTTTAGATGCCTGGACTTCAGAGCTTGATGTTAGGTGCTGTGAAGTGTAACTTCTAGCCTATGAAAGGCCATACTTCTGATTCAATAATTTGATGTCCTGGCAACAATACTTCACTGGTATATTTTATTCTGAGGGCATAAATCACAAGGTTTCGGGTGAGCCCAGGAGAGCTTTTTCCTTTGCTACCTCCACGAACACTAGATTCCTTATTCAAAGTATCTGACAACCTTTAAAATCTACAGGGCCAATCTGAATTACAGTGTTGTCATGAGTGGTGGTCGTGGGGTGCTTTGTCTTTGGTATCTGTCTTGTTGTTGGTGAGCTTCCACTTCCATCTCCCTCTGTCCCAAGTTTTTGTTCTGAAAGCCCCTGTTTGTAACTTCAACTGAAGATCTTTCCTCTTACATCATCAACCACCGGAAAAGAAGGTGACATAGTCAGCTGAGAACTTGGGCAGATTTCTGGGAATAATGTGGGATATGAGTTGATGGTAACCAAACCACTTCCAGCTGAATTTTTTTTTTTTGGTCATTCATATTTTATTTTTTATATAAATACTTTATTATATAAGTAATTATTTCACATCTTTGTAATCACCAGGGCTCTCCCCTCCCTGATCATTCCCTCCCTCACCCACCCCAGCTGAAATTTAAGAAACAAAATGATTAAGAGTAACAAAGATCACAGCAGCATTACTGAAAGTAGGATTACCAAAAGCTTATTATTATTTTTTTAGACACTAGGTCTCACTATGTTGCCCAAGGACTCAAGTGATCCCTAGCCTCAGTCTCCCAAGGCTGGGATTACAGGCATGCACCAATGTCTGGCTATTTTTTGAGACTAGATCTTGCTGTGTTGCCGGGGGTAGTCATGAACCCACGGATTCAAGCAATTCCTAACCTCAGCCTCCCAAGGTTGAGATTTAAGGCATGTGCCACTATGCCAGGTTACAGGAAAGCCAAGAACTTAAATGTCATCTAAAGGCAAAAGTTGAGGTTGTAAAATTGAAATCTAATCCAACCTGCTTCTTCTGGACAGTGATAGCGCAAAAGGCGGTGCATAAAATTCTGAAAAATTACATTGATACCAGCCCTCAACCTACTCTATAACAAAACCACGACCAAGTCCCATTCTCTTCCTAAATATAGCTGGCCTCCTCCCATTTTCTCTGCACTTCCATATTTCTAATGAGTATTTTTAGTTGATCATGTGTTTTTTGTCCATATGATTATCGAACTCTCATATTTTATTTGTGCCATTCATATATTGCTTTAGCTCTTTTTTTTGAGTTTTTATCATTTATTCTATAGAAAGGTTTATTTACATATTTTAATAATTGAACATATCAAGATTTTTTCAATTATTAAAATATTTTAAAAGAAAAAAAGAAATACATACTTAGCAGAGATGAATGAGGATTAAAAGGAGTTTTGGGCTGTACATGGTGGCTCATGCCTGTAAGCGGCAGCCTAGGAAGCTGCAGCCGGGGCCAAGGATTGCGGTTCGAGCCTCTCTGGGGGCACATAGTGAGACCTAGTTCCAAAAAAATTGCTGGGCATGGTGGTACGTGCCTGTAATCACAGCTCCCTGGGAATCTGAGGCCAGGGATTGCTTGAGTCTGTGGTACCCCGGGCAATGTGAGTCTGCAGTTCCACAGGCAAAAATAGCAAGACCTAGTCTCAAAAATAAATAAATAAACAAACAAATTAATTAATTAATTAAAGTTTTTATGATCCCTGGATTTCAAAAATGCATACTATTTAGCTCTTTTATATATATATAATTAATTTTTTTCTAAATTGATTGCACACATACATAGTTTTTATATTGTTGTCTATTCTGAGATTCTCCCACCACCTTATCATCAGTGAACCATCATCTTAATCTCTTGTGCCCATCCCTCCCCCACCCCCTAGTTTTTCCCTTCTCTACCTTGCTCTATGCTTCAGTTTTGCTGATAAATGACTTCTTATCATTTAAACAACTCCTCTAGGTTCTTTCCAGTTACAGATGTGAAAAATCCTATCATCTACAAATAATTCCTTTGTCTTCTTCCCTTCAAAAAGACAAAAGTTTAGGACTTATATAAAGTTGGCTTTATATATAACTGTTGGCTGGCAGTTCCAAAGAACTAGAGATCATGTGCATCTAGCTATAAAGACTATTTTAAGGACATCAAATCTTCCTAAATTATTTTGTAGTTTTTTAAAAATCATAAAACTTACTAAAATTAAATTTTGCTTAATATCTCAGTAGTGCTTTGTAACTTGCTTACAGGTTAATTTGAAAGAACAAATTGAGACCAGTAAAGAAAATTTTCATTAAAAATTCTCTAACAAGCCAGGCACAGTGGCGCGTGCCTGTAAACAACAGCCTATGGGGTTGCGGCTACCTGGGAGACAGACTGGGGATTGCTTGAGTCTATGGTACCATGGGCAATGTGAGTCTGCAGTTTCACGGGCAAAAATAGCAAGACCTAGTCTCCCCCCCCCCCAATTCTCTAACAGGGGACCTACCATATCTTAAGATGTTATATAACAAAATTATTAGCTTGATAATATGAAAGTTATTCAAAGGTAAATGCAACAGACTGTAGACACCCTCAACAAGCCCTGAGGTAAACACTTTGGTAATATAAAAGGAAGCATCTGAAATTAATGGGAAAGGTACAGATTATTCAACCGGATGGTTCTGGTTTTCTTTGAAAAGGGAGATGATTCTTTGTGTCATTCAGTGAAGGAAGTGGCAAGACCTCATAGAGTAATTTGGAACCTGGAAGTCTTAGTGAACAGTAGTCACTCTCTGAATCTTCTGTTCTTGGATTCAGGCCAGTGTTCACATTGAAAGTGTCATCTATTAAGTAAGAGGAAAATACTAATGGAAACCCTGGCACAAACAATGTTTAACAGATTTCCTTACTGTGGAACTTTCTAGAATGTTTAGTATGTTCACAGTTACTATCAATCGTCAAGAAAAGCATCCAGCATGGGATATTTACCAAACTCTTGCTCTAGGGAGCAACAGGAGGCAAAGAAAGGGCTGTGATTCTACTTAGAAAAATCTAGCTAAAGAGTTGTCAGCTTGAGTATCTTTGTTATCAGAACCTTATCACTTGTATGGAGGGCAAACATTTTTTCCCACTCGGTTGGGTTTCTTTTTGTTTTCTCTGTTGTCTATTTTGCTGTAGAAAGATACACAAAGAACTCACACAACTTAACAAAAACAGAGCATAATAACCCAGTTAAAAATGGGGAGGAGAATTAAAAAGACACTTCTCCAAAGAGGAAATACAAATGGCCAACAGGCACATGAAAAAATGTTCAATGTCACTAGCAATCAGGGAAATGCAAATCAAAACCACAGTGAGATACCACCTCACACCAGTAAGAATGACCCATATCAAAAAAAGGGGCAACAACCAGTGCTGGAGGGGATGTGGAGAGAAAGGAACACTCTTACACTACTGGTGGGAATGTAAACTGGTCCAGCCACTATGGAAAGCTGCGTGGAGGACCCTCAGACTAATGAAAATGGAACTACCATTTGACCCAGCAATTGCTGTCTTGGGAATCTACCCAAAGGAGACCTCAATGCTTGTACAAAGGGACACCTGTGCTCGGATGTTTGCTGCAGCACTATTTATAATTGCAAGGACATGGAAACAATCCAAATGTCCCAAAACAGATGACTGGATGAAAAAGATGTGGTATATATACACAATAGAATATTACTCATCAATTAAAAATGACAAATTTGATGAACTTGCAATAACATGGATGAACTTAGAAGGAATCATGTTAGCAGAAACAAGTCAGAAAGAAAAAGACAGAAACCAAATGGTTTCACTAGTATATGGGATATAGGAAAAAGTAAACAAAAAGCCACGAGGAAAAGTCAAAACAAGCTAACAACAAACTGAAGTATACAACTGGTGTGTGTGAGGGGAAGATGGGAACGATCAGGGAGGTAGGGAGGGAAGATGGGGAGAGGGAGGGAAGATGGGGAGTGAATGCTGGGGATTACAAAGATGTGAAATTTATATATAAATACATTTTTTATAAAAAGAGTTGTCAGCTTGAGAGTTTGGTGGGGAAAGGGGAAGGGAAGTGTGCAATTGTAGAAGGATGGGAAAAGAAACTAAAAGTATAAAAGTGCATATGGAAGCAGATTTAGGTTCACTATTCTCATCTCTCATCAGAGTGTATGTTTGTTACAACTGATTAACCTACACTGGCCCACTGGCACATCATTATCCTCAAGCATCTGTAATTTTTACTAGAATTGATTCTTGGTGTATTACATTCTATAGGTTTTGATAAATCTATAATGGCACATATCCACCATTATGCCAGGAATAATTTCACCGTCCTAAAAATCTTGTGTGCCACCAATTCATCTTCTGACACCCTTAAACCTAGCAACCACTGGTTTTTTTTTTGTTTGTTTTCTGTGTCCGTAATAGTTTTGATTATTATTATTTTTTTTGAGACTAGATC
>PVHY01018312.1:0-29469 GCA_004024945.1 Uropsilus gracilis
ACTCCATCTCCCATTTTTCTGCAATTTGTTGGTTGGTTAAGTTGATGTTCAGTTGTTGGTTGTTTGGCCCGTTGTTCTCTTCCAATATTTGGTAAATGTGTGTGTGTGTGTGTGTGTTTTACCCTTATGTCTATGTTTGTAAGGAAGGACTTTGTCCACAGAATGATTATCATAATTTTTTATATGTAGGGAAGTTTCATTAGATTACAAAGAAATGCAAAAATAAAAGAAATGACTATTCCTGAAAGAAACTGAAAGAAGTTCTCTGAGGTTATAAAACTGGTTTGATGAACGCTATCCTTTTACAGTGATTCTTTTGAAGTCGGGCGGAGTCATTGATTTAATCACACTCACGCACAGGCAAACGCATACATTGCCCTCTTGTGGCCAGTTGAAGTGCTAAAATGTATAAAATGTTAGTTCTTTTCTAAGAAGTGTCCGACCTTACTGATATTTTTAATTTGACTTTTTCATTGAGATGACATTTTAAATTTATAGTATAAGAATGTCAAGGAGGAAATTGGAAAATATAGCTTTAATAAATTAAATAATATTAAATTCGATTTCTAAGGTTGTATTCTCTTACTGCGATTCTGGCTTACTAGAATCCCTTATGATTTGATTGTATTTTTTAAATCAGTTGCTTATTTAGTAATTATATTAAAAATTACAGAGTAACCAGATTCTGGATGTGTTATCACTACTTGCTTGTAGCTTTTTGAAGTATAAAATATATGCACATGCATAAAATAGTCATGTGTATAAAGTGTACAGTTTTATGAATTTTGATATCTTGGTCATGAAGGTATATGCATATATTCATAACCTCCAAAAGTGCCTTCTTTTTAATTTTTAAAAATCCATTGTTAGCTTGATGTGTAACATCTGATTGTTCTTTCCAATTCATTCTTCTCACAGGAAGCAGATTGTTTAAACAATTAAAGAATGTTCAGCTTTGCTGCTCTGTATTGGTAGGACCCCATAATAGAATTCATGATACTTCATTACAGATTTGTAGCAACCAGATAGAAAGTTCTCTAAGGACTTACCTGGAAGATAGAGACTATATTATGAAACCTTGCCAATCTGGGTTTTCAAAAGCCTGGGCAATATGGGAGGAAATAAGTTCTAAGAGCAGTTGGTAAAAGGGACAAAATGAGGGGATTGACTGGACTGATCATTGACATGAATGTGCTCACTAAGAATTTGGAATTCTAAATGTTGTCTTGACTAGCTTCAAGTGATATGTAATGTTGCAACCTTATCTTGAGTTGAGTTCAAATTATTGGACATTTTTTGGCATACTAGAAGAGGAGGAAGGAGACAAGGGACATAGGAAATGTGCAATCTCTTGGGCCATCTTAAATCATGTGCTGAGAAGCTCCCTCCCTTCATCAAAACATTAAAAATTGCATAGGCAGGGGAGGAGACATCAGCGTGTTTGAAGAGATTGTCACTCACAGGAATATATGATGAAGCAATAAATCACTGATTGGAAATGAAATCTGCCAAGAAAAAAATATCTAGTTAAGCAGTTGCTCTAGTGAAGACTCATGGTGTCTTTTCTTGCTATTAGTCTTGAGTTAGTGGTCAACTTCAAGCTCCGAGATGGAGGGAGAAACTGGAGGTTTTGGTAAATAATCCTACAATGTAATTGCAGGTGTGTGTCATTCATCCCCTCCCCAGATTTCTCTGAAGATACCAAAGCTATACACATGAACCAGTATGACCATACTATGGAACAAAAGAAATACACACATTTTATGGGGACTTTCACATATGGGTGTGAGCAAATGATCTTTCCCTAAGATTTCCAAAAATATGTAACTCACTCTTTGGAACAGGGGCTTTTGGAAGTCTAGGGGAAGGAGGAAACTTGGCCCAAGTTTAACAGTGAGACTACCAATTCATTATATCATTTCCTCAGGTCCAGAATGTAGAATGGAAATAGATTTATTTAACAGTTGGTGGAATTCCCATACTGTTTGCATGGACCTAGGGGTGTGGTGTATTAAAGAAGCAGTGACCAGTAAATTTCTTGGAACTACCTCCTCCCTTATAGCAAAAGCACCTTCATGGTGAATATTGAAGAGGTTAGGAAAATTACATCAAGGAATTACAATCCTACCATTGCTTGTTTACTTGCTACTTTGATGAAAGCCAAATTGTTCATGGAAACTGACTGAAGATTCTCACAAGCTCTACCATGTAAAGATGATCATGGCAGCTGTGACTCTGTTTTCTCCAATAAAGGCAGTCCATGGGCTACTTGATCTCAAAGAGTAACAAATTTGGCAAATTCACTTCTAGGGGAAGGGGTATGAGCCTATGTGAGACCCCCTTTCCTACATGATTCTGGCTGCTGAGAATGGTGGAATGATACAGGAAATACACCAGTGTCAGGTCCCACACTAAGCAGGTGGTAGCATCAGACAGCCTACACTGGAGGAATTAGAAGCCAGTGCAACTCCTGAGGAGGTGGTCTCAGTGCCCTGTAATATGTACTAGTGTACATAAATTCTACTGACTTCATCACCTCTATCATTTAGGTTAATAAAATTTGAAATTTAAATAAAAGACTGCATACCATTTCATCATGATAACTCAGAATAAAGATAACATATTTTCTAGCCTCTGCAGTATCATGACTGTGGCCAAGGGATTAAATTCTGACCATGTTCCTAATTCTGGTCAGCATGGTGTGCGAGCTGGTGGAATCCTTCTTTAAAGGAGAGGTGCTTCATCTAATGTGCACATTCCTGCTTTGTTTTCCTCCATTCTGCTTTCTGGAATGAAAATATAAGAACTGGAGTTCTGATTGTCCTCCTGAGTGCTTTAGTGGTGGTGGTATGGTCGGGTAGGAGGTACTTGGATTGCAAGGATTTCACAGATTACCTTGTGTTTAGTTTATATGAGAAAAAAATTTGCATGAATTAATTATTGTAGCCACAGTAAATGTTAATTGTGAAACAATGAGATAGTTATTTGGGACAGAGTTGAAGTTAATTATGGATTTATTTTGTACTTGCCTCCTGGGCTAAGTGTATGAAGAGTACAAACTTGAATGAAAAATGAGTACCTGTCACCAGGTCACCTTCAGAGCTGGTTGACCACACCTCATTAAGAAAAGAGTCAAAGAATGATTGCAGCCAGAGAGCCACAGTAAAAAGTAATTGAAAGTGGGCAAAATCTGGAGGATCTTTTCTTAATTTCAGTGATTGTAGATGTGGACATTGAGGGGGCCTTGAATGGCCCCCTAGAATTTGGGATAAAGGATTTCAGCTCTGGCCCAATCTTCAAGACTGGGGTTGTTGATCTTCAAAAAGTAAAGGAGTTCCCTTTAGCCAGAGGAAAGAAGTTTGCACGTTTTTTTGCAACAAGTTTACAAATGAGAGGAAGCAGAGCTTTGGAGCTGAGGGGTTGTTGGGCTTTGAGATTACAGATTTTGTGGTAGTGAGTAGTCCCTGCTGCTGGCTGGTGTAGTCTTGAGTGGCACTTGAGAGGGAGGCAGAGAGAGATGCAGAAAGAATCAGAGAGGAGAGAGAGGAGGCCAGCTTTCCAAAGTGTACTTTTGTTTTGAAATTCCTGCTCCAGGCTTGGAGGAAAAAGAACTGGAGATCTTTGGCCCCAGGTATCTTGAAACCTGGGGAGCTTTTTTTAAAAAAAAAAGAAAAAAAAATCAGTGCACATGGTCTTTACTCAAAGCATGACCAGAAAAACAAGGTACTAGGTTTGAACATGTCTTGGGAAAATACAGACTCTATATGTATAGTCACCATTATTTAACAAAAGCACCTTTTGTTGTTGTTATTGTTTGTTTAATAATTTATTTATATATAAATTTCACATCTTTGTAATCCCAGGGATTCACCCCCTCCCACCCTCCCTGACCAGTCCCACCCTCTCCCTACCACCCTGAGTTGTATACTTCATTTTGGTTGTTAGCTTGTTTTGACTTCCTCATGACTTTTGTTTATTTTTTTCCTATAGCCCATATATTGGTGAAACTATTTGGTTTCTGTCTTTTTTCTTTTTGACTTGTTTCTGCCAATATGATTTCTTCTAGGTACATCCATGTTACCATAAAATCATCCAATTTGTCATTTTTAATTGATGAGTAATATTCCATGTGTATATATACCACATTTTTTTTCATCCAGTCAGCTGTTTTGAGACGTTTAGGTTGCTTCCAAGTCCTTGCAATTATAAATCGTGCTGCAGTAAACATCCAGGCACAGGTGTCCCTTTGTACCCACGTTGAGTCTCCTTTGGGTAGATTCCCAAGAGAGCAATTGCTGGGTCAAATGGTAGTTCCCTTTTCATTAATTTGAGGGTCCTTCACACAGGCAGAGCACCTTTCGAATCAGTTATGACTAGAAGTAGTTGATCGACTGTGATGGAGTGTGGAGGCCTGAATAATGGGTGCAAGTTCAAGGATGGCTGAAGGACAGAAGACTGCCATGCTGGTAGCCTCTATTGCCACAGAAGATGGATACAGAGCAGCTCACATTGGGAACTGGGAGAACAGCATCAGGGCAGAACAGCAGCCCATTATGAATCTGCTAGATCCTAATGGTGGCAGATTAATTAGTCATAAATTTTGTTTAAAGGGTAAAAGACAAAAGTTGTAAAAATAACTGTAGCTTCAGTAATTTATTAATGGACACATACATTGAGAAGATGTAAATTAGGGGATAAAAACTTAACACATGATGGATGAGGGTTAAAGTATAGAGTTTTTGGATGTTTTCAAGTGAACTTGTTATCAACAGAAGAGTCTTATCAATAAAGCATGTTTTATGTAAGTCTCATAGTCACAAAGCAAAACCTTACTCAAATGGGGTAAACTAGACAGATATTTGGCAGATTTTTGACAGAGGAGGAGTCCAGGTCAGGGAACCAGCTCAGGTCTTAGTGTAACCCTGACCAGAGTACATCCAGAGTATAGGAAACAGGGTCACTACTCTCCTGAATTCATGTTTATGCAGTGCTAATCAAATCTCTCATTGAGTAAGTGGAAAACGAAACCTATAGTATTTGGACAGACCTAGGGGCACAAGAGAGGCAGAGTCCAGAGGTAAGGGTGTCATCTGAGGCCAAATCTTAACTCCCTTCCACAGGCCTTGATTATGGAGTTGGAAAGGATAAGACTGTGGGAAATTATTGCTAATAAATTCACTATCTGTGGGTTGTTTCTCTGGGTATCCAGAATGTGGACATTGGCAAACACACAACACATATACACACACACATACAATGACATTAACTATTAGGACTATGGGATGGAATCAAGACAACACAGGGAAGTGACAACAGGAAAAAGAAAGAGGTTAGAAATGGTACCTGCATAGTCCTCCTAGCTTATAGGTTATTATTTCACTAGGTGCCTGGTGCCTGAGTATTAGGCAATACATGCTATAGTGTCCCCATTGTGCAGGCCTGGAGACAGAGTTATCACTGGTCTGCACATCATCACAGTGGGGAGACCAGGTAGCACAGTGATTTAGTCATTCACTGATGTGGGACCTTGATGTGAGTCCTTCCTTTGACACAGAGCTGTTCTGAATGTCCTTCATATTAATATTCTGATCCCTTGAAGCCCAGGAGAATCCTACAACTGAGGTTAAATGGTCAAATTGATTTCAGATGCTAAGAGCATATAAGAAAGAATCAAAAAATGAATTTTCCTCTGAGGTTTGCTTCTACAGACTCAGCAGAGCCTAGAGACTTATCAACCAACTTGATTACCAAGGCTAGCTGGAGTTGGAAGACATAGATATAGAGATGAGCATCACTCCAATAGGAATGCAAAACTCCAGTGACCTGAATAAAGCCTCCTCCCAGTTCATGGATGACATGCTAGTAGCATTCTGAACACAGTCCATCCCTTGGATGGACAGATCTTGAGTCTCATCTTTTCCTCTCTATGCCATTGCCTTGTCTTCTACCTCTGTCTCATGTGGGACACTTCATGTTCTGTCTCTCCATTCTCCCTTGGGCATACCTGCCCCTACATTCCTACCTGTGTTTTTCTGGCCTCTCTGGTCTTCTGGGACCTCCCCAAACCCTTCTTCCTTCTGGAATGAGGCAGCCCAGGTCACTGTCATTCCACTGGGCTCTGGACTACTGTCTTCCACTGATGATGCCAGTCGATGGCCTATGCCAGTCCCCTCTGTGCTCTCTGCCCTGGCCTATCTGAGCATGGCACAGTGCAACGGAAGGGCTCTGGAAACCATCCCGTGCTTCAGTGAGAGTACTGGCATCATACTGCTAGGAAGTGGTGGTTGGTTCTCAGCCCAACAGAGGAGCTGAGCTGGAAATGGTCCACAGCCACCCCTCCAAGCCAATGGCCTCTACCCCTTTCCTTCTTGAAGTTCAGAAAAGGTTTAGAGAAAGCTCAGGACCACATCTGAGTTCAAACTATTCAGAAAACACAGATTGTGGAAAAAAGCAGCAAAAACTTTAGACTGCAAAGATGTAAGCAGCGACACAGAAGGTACAAAAACAACACAGTAGTCTTTCTGGAGTCCAGCAAAAATCAGTCATTTGGGTGAGAAACAAAGCATAAAATGATAACCAAAACCTAGCAAAATTAAAAAAAATGCTTAGAAAGTCTCTCCCTGTTCTTCAGCTGCTGTTAGGTATGCAGGTGACTGATGGAAGTCAGTTGATTGAGGGCTTCCCCCCCCCCAATGAAAAAGCACCAAGGAATGAATTCTGGGTCATCCTTCTGCTTCAGCAGCGAAGTCACAAAGGTCTGTTCTTGTGTCTGAGTAGGACTACCCTTCTCTCTGGCCTCATACAGTCCTCTTTGGCCAAGTCCTGCCTTTATGACCCCCCAGAACAGCAGTAACCCCCAGACTCCTACCTGCCAGGGTAGGAAGAGCACTCACATGTCCAAGATGCAATATAAATGCAATATAAATCAGTTCATCCCAGCAGGATTTGTCTGCCCGACTCTCTTTAGACAAGGTACCCTCTCTATCGTGGCTGGGGTTGCTGTCCCCATCTGGGGAGATGTGGTAGTAGAGGTGGTCTAACCAGTTTGGGGCAATGTATTGGAATGCCCCATTGCTTAGCAGTAGAGGGGGTAGGACCGGCAGGAGGAAGAGTGCCAGTCCAGGCATCCTGGGGTAGCTGCTTCCTATTTTCTTGGCAGGCTGAGAAAGCATTGGACAGTGGTTGTAACTTCTGTAGGTACCCACAGGGTTTGCACCTCCAGCCCTTTCACCAAGTCACATTCCATCCTCTACCCTAACTTGTGCTAGGGTTGAAAGAGGCCAAATGCCTGTCTCTGGGTCTACAACCCCCCTACTGCTCAACCCTCCTCATCTACTCCATGGAGACATAATTGCCTGGGGTTATGATGGGCAGGCAGGTTGGCATGGTGACTGAGTGACCTGTAGGTCTGCTCAGTGTCCTCCATTTTTACAATCCCAGGTGGGGGTCACAGTATCCCTAAGGGCTGTGAGAGGAAACTCCATGTGTGCCTTATCCTGAGTCCTCACTGATAGTCACTCAACTCCTCCAGAAAGTCTTTGCAAACTGACAGAGCGGCTGAGTTGGCTTAGATAATGACATCACTGGGGGTGAGGAGGTTGAGGCTGGGAGAACAGAGTGCTGTAATGGTGATTCATAGGCACACTGAAATATCCTAGAGTATGAAGGTTTGGAAGAGGAAAGGGTACAACATTGCTTAAGTGCTTTGAGAAATAGCCACTTTGAAATTAGTGACATCAAAGAACCACCACTGTTAGGCTAACAGTTTCTATGGACTAGAAATTAAGAGAGGATATGCTGCCTTATCTGGAAATAATTGGAGCCCCTTAAATTGTTAGATACATTTTAGAATCACACACCACCTCTGTTCTCCCCAAACATTCATAGTATTTGGTCACAATCACATACATACATAAATCCATTGTCGATATTTGAATCTGCAATCCAGACTCCTACCATCAGTGAAAAATGCAGGGTCTCTGTTATTTAAATCTTCAATGCCATTTGTGTAAATTTCCCAAAGAGAGCTTGACCTTTTGTCAAGTGCCTTCTCTAAATACCTTTATTTATGCTGCTATTGAAAATGTTTGAAAAATAATATTTTTCATGGATTTGTTGCTATCATAAAAATGTATTTTTATTAATCTATTTGCTAAACTCTCTTCTCTCCTTTTTTTAGCATGAAGAACTATATATATATATATATATATTTAATGACTACAGATGTATGAAAACATGTACTTTAGTTTCCATCACTACAAAAGTTTGCCCATAGTTTGATCTCATTGTTAAAGTGATATAGTACCTACATGGGATTTTCACTCCGTCCTTCTCTCCCCATCCCCCTGCTTCCTTTTCCCTCCCTTCCTTCCTCCCTCCCTCTCTCTCTCTCTCTGCCCAGGAATTGAAAGCACTGTGAGGACAAAGTGAAAAGGTTCAACATGAGCCAGAAAGGCATTCCTCACCAGTATTTGTTGTCATCTTGAACTTAGGCCATAGTTTTGAGAACTGAGAGAAAACAAATTCCTATATTTTAAACCACAAAGTCAAGTCTATGGTATTTTGTAAATAAAACCTGAAAAGCTCAATGCAAAATCACTTTAAATAAAAATGAAGGCAAATATAAAATATAAAATATAAAAATATTGTTAAAAAGTATATAAAGAAAAAAAGTGGATTTCTATTATCAGTTCTTAAAATGCACAGGCAGAGAAATGATTCTACTCTGCAATCAAGAAAACAAGAACAAAGAAGAAAACATTATTACCAATACTGAACACAGGTATGAAAAGAATTCTTACCAATAAGTATTAATTTCCTATGGACATTCTGCCTCTAACAAGAATATATGACAGTTATCATATAATATCTTATAATAAAGTCTGCTTTATTATTTTTTCTTCTGCTAGCTTCCAACCTGTTTGAGGTCTGTAACTTTTTTTGTATATCCACTTCCACATCTTGGTCTAATAAAGGTTTGATGATTGGTTCTATTTTTCATTTCATAATTATATATTGATTTATATATTAAGAGAATGAATGTGATATACTATTTATTAAATCAATATATATTTGTGAAATGAAAAATAGGATCATTCAACTCTCTTCTTCTAAAACATTTCCAGTAGAATTGGTTGGATTTTTATGAAAAATAAGAATCAAACCAGTGACTCATTCTTCAACAAAATACTGACTAGAGCTGTGGTGGCAGCATTCTTGATTTGAAAAAAATGCTTCTAACATACCACCTGAAGAATGAGGTTTATTGAAGACTTTGGTAGCTATCCTTCAACAGGATGACCATCTCCCTGCTGTTCTTGGTTTGCACAACTCATGAATGATTGCTTAATTTCTTCTGTGTATTGGTGAAGAATATATTCACTCAAAATCTACTAATAGGGTCAATTACATTAAATTAAATAAAATCCAGTTTTATGTTTTCATAAGTAGCCCCAACACAGACAAATAATCTTTTTAAAACATTGCTGGATTGTGTACTCTTAGCTTAGACTGTGTTTCCTATTAACCAGTAATCAGGAGAGGTGCTGCAGGCAATTTCTCATGTCTCTGCTGTCCTCGTCTGCTTTGATAGTAGGTGGTAATAGCTAACTTGGTAATATTCATGTGGGAGGGTGTCTACTTTATCTTTGGAAAGACTGTGAGTGATCACAATCATCTGTTCCTTGGATATTCATCAGATATCTGCTCTCTGGAGTTTCCTCTGTAAAGTCTTTAAACTCTTGATGCCCATTTTTTAATATCACTAGATGCTGTGACTGAGTTGTTCCTCCATCCACAGTCACTCTTTGAAGGCCTAACCCCTAATGACTTGCATCTGGAAATGGGCCTTCAAGGTGATGAAGTGAGAGAAACAGTCATTGGGATGGGGCCCTATCCTGTAGACATGGTGACCCCAGAAGAAGGTGGGAAAGCTGAGTTCTTTTTCCAGGCAGGCACAGAGAGCAGACCGAGGGAGGACACAGTGAGAAATTATCTTTTAGGAAGAGAAGCCAAATCTGAGCAACCCAGCTGGTTCTTTGATTCTGGACTCTCAACCTCCAAATGAGTGAGAAAATAAATTTCTGTTGTTTGAAGCAGCCAGCCTAGGGTTCTCTGTCATTGGGACCCAAGCAGGTGAACCCACATGATTTCTTAGAGCTTCTATTTATTTTATAAATCAGTTTAGATAGGAATTTGAACATTTACTCAAATTGTTATGAAGTTGTATTTGATTTTTATAATTTTACTTTGTAGCTTTTAAACTATTTGTCTTCTTTTTATTGTATATGTTCTTATTTTAGAACAGGGAGTATATTGCCCCAAGGGGTAAAATTTATCCTTTTATATATGAAGCCTTTTACATAGAGAGATATATACCATATTATATATTTTCAAAGCTTGATCTCCTTTTATTGAATTTCATGTCATTCTACAGAATATGTCCTGTTCAGAATGGCTGTCCAGAATTCTGTAAAATTTCATACATGTTGGGTATGGGTGATTGTTTCCTCATGGTCTCATAAAACTTTGTATCTATCATCAAATTTCCTGTATGGTAGAAATTAGAATGAAAAGCTTGGTGATTCTTCAGGTTAATTTTGTTGTTTGTCTTGCCTGCTATTTGACAGTTGTTCTATAGTGGGGTTTAGCAGACCTGGAGTAGAAGTACTCTGGTTCTCAGTTTTAGTATCAGAGGAATTCTTTGGCACATCTTTGGCAGAAATGAGAGAGAAAATAAAGTGGCACCAAGGGGGAGGTCCCTGGGTGGGCATAGTCCTTGGTAGGAACTGAGAATAATTGTGGGGACTCTAGTCTTTAATGGGATACAGGAACTGTTCACTGTGCCCCTTCTTGGGATGCACTGTGTGGGAGCCCATAGTTTATTGGCCCAGGAAGCAGGTTGGGGTGGGGAGAACATTAGGCCTGACTTGCCACAGAGTCAAGCACCTCTGCCCTTCCCTGGGCGAGGGAGAGCATCTGGGGTTTCTTGGGGAAACTGCTTGTCATGTTGGGAATTGCATAGTTTTTTAAAAATATATATATTGCAGAGTTTTTTTAATATATATTTATAAAGAGAGAGAATTATAAAAAGTCTATGGAAAACTAATTTAAACAAAAAACCTGTTTAATAAAATACAGGTTATAAAATCAATATTAATAAATCAGTTTTTTCCCTATATGCAAATAATCTGTCTGAAGTGGAAATTAAAAAAGTCATTACATTTACAAGTGTACTTCCCCCACCACAACAAAAATTAAATACCTGGAAATGAACCTAACAAAGGAGGTGAAGGACCCATATAAGAAAAACCAGCATTTTTTCCTTATTCTCATTTGAGGGGATCATTTCAAATGATTTATCTTAACTCACAAATTTTTCTTCTGCTTACTTATCTTGGTGCTAAAGGTTTATTTTTGTTGATCATATTTTGTTCATGCATTTTCTCCTAATTTTGATTTGTCAAAATATATGAATTGCTAGGCTTCTGTAAATGCATTATTTGGAATTCCTTGTCAGATCACAATAGGTCTCCCATTTCTTTAAGTTCCCTAGTTGGAGGTTTATTGGTTTTCTTTGGTGATGTTTATCTGATTGTGATCCCTAATAAACTGAGCAGGTGTGCTCTCTTCAGCCAGAATCTGCTCCTCTCTTCTTGGACTCTGCAGTTCAGGTGTTGCTTTGGCCTTGCATTGTGTCTGGGAATTTTGTACTGGAATCTGGCCTCTGGATCATCCTCATAGTGTGACTGGAAACTTGATCCTATCTTCGCCAAAGTCAAGGGCGTGGGTATAAAGATGGGGGTTTGAAAAAAAATAAAGATGGGGGTTTGGCTCTGCAGGAGAGGATCATCATTCAGAGCTCAGATAAGCACTACACTTCTTTCTACCAAGAAGGCAAATGACACTTCTGACGAGGCAGTAGGTGCCAGGCCCTGTCCCAGAGGTGTCAGGACGTTCTGTGGGTGGGGAGTCTAGGTGTAAACCACGTGTGTTCAGCAGTGTCCTGATAACACTTGCTCAAGGGGCCCATCCCAGGTCTTGGTGAGCAGAACCAGTTGGCACCACAGGTCTGTTTGCTGCTCCCATCCTCTCTAGCTCCCTCTGATGACTCCAGTTTCATCTTTGTCTCCTCTTCTGGCAGCACCAAGGGAAGACAGGCGCTATGGTGCCCCTGTGCTACCCAGGAAAGGAGACACCACAGTCACATATTTTCTGTGAAGTATGTTCCTCAAGAGATTCACCATCAGTCAGGGGTGACACGAGATAGTGTTCCCATTCTAGGATGTTCTGGGCTTTTTCCAAAGAGTAGAATTCAGTTAAATCCCCATTGAGCCAACCCTTGGTGAGAGAAGACAAGGCTGTGGGGAGTGGGACTCATCCATGTCGCAGCTACAGGAACCAGGGGGCCCTGTCTTGGCAGGAGCAGTTTGAGTATTTCCCATGCAGCGGAGCAGGGACCACTAGGTAACCACCTCTCTTCCTGATTGGGAACTTGTTCCAAATCCTTTTGACTGAACATGTTTCAACATACATCTCCAGATAAGTACACAAGTATCTCTATCAATCTTGGGTTTTTATATTGGACAAAGGGAGGAGTGACAAAAGGGTAGTGAAGTATGCCTGGGCAGGGGCAGAGATCTTGGGTAGCATCCTGGTTGGAGGCTGAGAGCATAAGGGTGTGGGGTGTTGGCACCAGGAGCAAGAACACTGAGAAGGTGGCTCTCCATCCTGAGCAGAAGGCAGGAATTTGGGCAACCAGAACTCTGCACACAGTGAGGATTTATAAGGGTGAAGTTGGTGTACCACCCCTGCAAGGAAAAGAGAGAGGAGGTCACTGAAACTTTATTGGAACTGAGGCTAGAAACCTGTGGTTTCTTTGAGTCATGGGGGCTAGACCCATGGAGTGACCATTGTTTCTCTCCCAGGGTGCTGGATTCAGCCCGAACTCTGCCCTGGAGACTTAGTTCAGGGGTTAGGGGTCTGCTCTGTTTTCCCAAGAACCTTAGTTCTAAGGCAGAATTTCTTTTTGTTCTGTTGTCTGTTCTCTTGTTCTCCTTTGGGTGGGCGCTTAGGGAGCAAGGGCTGCAGAAGGCCCAGTACTGCCCAGGCCTTCAGGGTGAGTGTTGCTGAAGCGATGAGTCATGTATAGGACCTCGGCTTGCTTAAAGGACACCCATGGAAGGGCACTGCAGACTCAATAGGCAGGAGATGCAGGTGCAAGTCCCATGCCAGTTCTCCTGACACAAGGCTCCTAAGAAGACTGAAACCTCTGTATTATCCTTTCAAAATATAATTACAGTTCATGGGTAATATGGTGGTGGGAGAACCATGGAGACTATGAGGATGTAAGAAAAAAAAAGGTAGTGAATAAAAAGAACAAAAACTTCCAAACAAATGAATGAACAAAAATACAAAATTCAAGCAATGCATCCAGGCTGGGGTGGGAGTCTGAGAGAGGAGGTGAGGTGACAGAGCTGTGTGAGGGACAGAGTGACAGAGTGACAGTCTTGAAACGGAGAGCAGGGGCCAATGTGTGGGCTGTCTAGGCCCTTCTGGGCCCCACATATGCAGGGTCTGTTGTCCTGGCCAACCTGCCTCCCTCCTACTGTTGTCATGTCAGCTACAGTGGTGCTTGGGTCTCCCCATTTTGTTGTCATACCGACATCCATGTATGGTCCCTGTGCCATTCACATGCTGGCAGCAACAACTCCCTGTTAGGGCAACTGCCCAGGAGACACAGAGGACCACTATAAAGGGAAGGGAAACCTTTGCTAGATGGGGTTGGCACAAACACCTGCTGAGTAAGATGTGCGTGTCAGTAGTTGTCACACCTTAACATAGTAGGTAGATTTAAAATGGAACTGAGTACAGGCCCAAGAGGACAGTGTTGTGGGGGTTTAATCAATGCTCTCTACCCAAATCTGGAGTTTCCTGGGGTCAGTGGAGGATAAAAGTAGTTGGGACCACTCTGCCCCCATCTTTCCATCAGCCCTTCTCTGATAACTGCAGTATGCACTCTGAAGACTTTTCTCAAAATGGACTGTACAACCATGGGATTGGTTTATCACTAAATATCTGACCCAGCCCTCATGCATACATCCCAAGACTGACAATCCTGACCAGTGTGGTGCTGCTGTTCAGAAGCTGAGAGCTTGAGTGCTGCAAGGACAGGTGCACAGGACAACTTTCCATGGAGCCAAGGGGGCTTGGGGCAGGGAAGGGATGGGGGATGGTGGGAGAAGGTGGGACAAAAGCTGGTTCCTGGTACACTGGCTATTTGAGAACCCTTAGAGGAATGCACAATGTCCACCTGGGCCATCTTGATCTTACTTTGCACACATCCTGCTTGTCAGAGTTTGTATTTCCTGGAACTATCAGGCAGTGGGGCCAGACAATTTGGTGCGTGTATAGCCAACAAACATCGACTCAACATGGAGGGTCTGAGCAGGGGTCGGGGAGCCAACATACCCCTGGGACTATGGTCTGTAGGGATGGACAATGGAGAGAGGGTGCTGGCTTTCTTACCCTCACCTTCCTTGTCAACTGTTTCACTTGAATTTGAAGTGCTGGGCAGTGCTTTGGATGTGAATTCCCCCTGTCCTCCTTGAGATGCCAAGCAAGGGCAATGCCAGCAACCAGCATTGAGCAACACTGGCAGTGGCTTGAACACCAGGTCACCATGTCTTGGAATGCTCCTGGAAGATGTTGGGGGGCTCTCTGTCCACAGCCCTCTAGGACAGCTGTCAGGGACAAGAGACTAAGGCTCCTCACCCACAGACAGAACCCAGTGCCTGCTTACCTTGTCTGTGGGCTGACGTCTTGTCAGTTACAGCGGCTGCAGCACTCAACAAAGTCACACAGGGAGTTCAGTTTGCCCTGAAAAGCAGATGTGTGTGAGCCGCTCTGACCCTGGCTGCTGCCTGTGGAGGGTAGTATCCCCTCCAGCTCCCAAAGTCCCCTGAACTCTGTCCCCACAAACTCCCTGTGCCAAAACGTCAGGCTCTTCCTAGGGCAGGGTAAGTGTGGTGGCAATTAGGGGGTATTAACTGGGGGTAAAGGGTTATTGTGGAACATGGAACAATTTCTATTTGCTGCAGGAGAAATCAGGGTTATTTCTGGAGGAACAGTTCAGATGCAGGAGGAGTTGTATGGTGACAAAGGGGAGGTCACCATACAACTGAGGGGACTGAGCAGGGTCAAGAAGATGAGGAGGGCCAGCACTGAGGGCAAGGCCTACTTAGGTGGCAGCTGCTGACAGAGAGAGAGGAGGAAACAGGGCAGAGAACAGAAGCTACCCTGGGGGTGCAGCATAGTCTGCAGCTCAGCACCCTCTGACCCTAATGGTTTCAGAGGTGGGGCCATGCCTGGGACAAGCCCTCCACCCCCGAGGGCTTCTTCCCTCTCTGGAAGTGTGGCTGGGCATCTCTGTTGTGGCTCATGGTACTGAAATAGAAGGTAGACAGAGCCCAGTGGAATACAGTTCAGAGTCCAGAAATTAACTCCTGTGTAAATGGGCATTTAATTTGGAGCAACAGAATTCACAAAAGAGGCTGCATGATGTGTTCAACAAATGATGTTGGAAAACTGGACAGCTGCATGCAAGAGAATGAATCTAGGACACTCTCTTACACCATACAAACATTTACTCAAAAAGACGAAAACTAGGATGGAGGACTTGAAATCAGAAGGTAAGGAGAAGAGACAAAACATTCCATGACATTGTTTCCAGGCATGTCTTTGTGGACTCAAATCCAAGACAAGGGTAGCAAAATCAAAACTAAACAAACGCGATTAGACCAAACTTAAATATTTCTTCACATTGAAGGAACTAGGATTAAAATGAAAGAATGGGAGAACATATTTACATGTCATATATCCGACAAGAGATTAACATCCAATTTCGAAAAAAAAATCATGCAAATCAACATAAACAAAATAACAAGATCAAAATAATGAACAGAAAGTCAAATGATCACTTTGATGATCCAAAAGCAGACACAGATAGCCAAAGACATAGGAAAATGTTCAACATCATTCAGAATCAGGGAAATGCAAATCACAGAGACAGAGAACTATCACCTGACACCTGTGAGGACGGTATATAGCAAATGGCCTAGAAACAGCAAGTGTCAGCCAGCATGTGGGGAGAAAGGAAACTTTCTTTTCCCCCCCTATCTCCAGAAGCCCCAAGCTTTGGCAGGAAAGACAAGTGGTGCAAGCCTTGTAGCAAACAGCATAGAGGTTTCTCAAAACTGTAAAACTACTACTACTAGTATCTGCTTGAGGAATGCACGTATATCTTTCTGAAGAGAGAACTGCATGCCCTTGTTCAGCACTATGAGTAACAGACAAATCACATAAGCAACCTAAGTGTCTGTGTGCAGACGATAGTGTGAACATGTGATGCATGCACACACACACACAAACACATACACAAACAGTTGACTGTAAGAAAAATAAATTTCATAAACCTCAACCCTATACTTTGTGGAAAACCAATGTCACCCAGTAAGGAAAAAGAGAAGCAAAATTAAATCAAACCAAATGTTTATAAAATAAAATAAAGATTCCTTAATTGTGGGTTTCTATCTTCCATAACACTGACCATCAGATTCTCTCCATCCCTGTCATCAGGATCCCCTCTTGGTTAAGTTGTGTGGCCAGCATGTAGACCCCAGCACTTCCTGGGGAAGGACATTCCTTTCAGAGTCCTATCCCATGCAGCCTTGGTCCCCAGCTATGAAGGCACACAAGGTCAAGGCCTTGGGCTCTTTCCCTACCTCTGCTGATCACTTTTCTGCAGGGCAGTAAGTTCCCAGAATTCCCATTTAATAGTGGAAGAACCTGATTCGAAATTGCTTTCTTCCTGTTTTTGAGTCTGTACACTTCTCTGTGTGACTGACTCTGTGCTTCCCTCTCTAATTGCTGCCACTTGACACACACAGCTGGGGTTGATGCCACCTGTGAGAACCAGAGCCAACCAGCATTGTCAGGAACCTGGCCTATACACTGGGGTGGCCCTGGTTTGGGACCCACAAAGGTAGGGTGGAGAGAGCATGCACCTGCCTAGTATATGGGCTCCTTGGAGCACTAGGACATTTCCATTTCCCTGAACCAGGTTTTCAATGTCTGATAGGGCCTTTCCACCCTGCGCTGGCACCTGTTGTGTGGCCCGGTCCTTCTGCCAACCCTGCCTGGGGTCACAGGCTTCCCTAGGGGATCTCTCACCTCTATCCTTGCAATGCTATTTTCTTGGCAACAACAAGGGGGCAACACCAAGTGGCAAGGCTCCGCTGGATCCTAGGAAGAGAAAGCATTGTCTGCTTGTCTGGCAGTTCCTGGATGCAGCCATCACATGTTATTCTAGCACCTATCACCTTTGGTCTCTGAGCTGAGGCTTGTGGGAGGATACCAGGAGCTAGGGGTGAGCAAATCCCTGCACTGTAAGCAGTGCCCTCCTGAGGCAACAGAAGTGAGCTCTACTTAGTTTGCAAATATGGCTCTTTTACTAAAGGACAAGAAAGGCTGCCCCTGGCGGAAGCCTGGTCTTGGGGAGGTGGACATTGGGAACCAATACCAGCAGAGGCTGATTCTCTTGACATGGTGACTCCAGCCTCTTTGACCACACTGTACAGGGACATGGCCAGCCCCCAAGTGGGGCCTGTTTCCCAGGTAGTCCTGCATCTGGACATGGCGGCCCTGTTCTACCAAGTCTGTGGTCCTGGTGAGTCCCCACCTAGGTTTCCATAAGCTTCTCAGCTGACCCTTGACCCTGGGTGGGTCTTCCTCACTGCTCCTGCCAGGTCAGATCCCTTCACCTTTCTCAGCCCTATTCCCTAAAGGACAATTCCTTCCAATACACTGGCCTGACACTAGACAGGGAAATAAAGGATTTAGAATAGGTTTTATGTGACCAATTGGGGGCTAAACATCCTCCTTGCCCCTCTGTCCCCCTGTATCCTGCCAGCTCCCTCTGCCCAGGTGAGTGGAGATAGCCATGTGGGGAGTGGAGATATTCCAGAGCACAGGAGGCCTCTTTGTAAAGATCTGAGTGGGCATCAGGTGGCTGACAGCATCAGGAACAAGAACACCACTCACTCGCTTCTTGTTCTGGAAAGTGAAAGAGACAAAACCCTGGATGAAAGGGCTTTGCAGGGCTCTGTGCAGGGTCCATGCAGACATAAGGGACCCTGCTCAGCATGAGTGAGTCAGAGTATGGATTTTGGGTATCACCTGGGCACCTCACCCACCCTGGTCTATGGCCAGCAGCTCCAAGTTCCTCAGCTATCAGAGGGGGCACCATTCCTTAAGGCCCACTGGCTCCTGTGCTGATTACTGTCTTCCTACCTCTGCTCTGCCCTCCTTTTCCATTCAGCCTGTGTCCTTGCACTGCCAGGGTTGGCTTCCCTCCTCCCTGGGCCACTCTGTCCTGTTTTGCTCTTCCTTATCAGAGCACTGGTTCCCCAGGAATTTTGTCTCAACATCATTCCCACCCAGTACCAAAAGCAGCCCAGATCCCAGCTGTTGTGGACAGGTGACAGATGCTGCATTTCTACCCCTGCGACCCAGCATGGGCAGCACTTCCGGCTTTAGGAAGGATGCTGGGGTGAGGAGGAAAAAAGCCTTGGGGATGTGCAGACCCTATGCTGATTGCTGAAGCACAGCCTCCCCGGTGTTAAGAATCTTCAGCAATCTGCTTTGGGGCAGCTGTGCCCTAGCTGTGCCCACCCCCCTTCTCCCCTCAGCAGCAGAGATTCTCCCAGCCTCCTGTCCTTGAGTGCTCTGAAGCCTGGGTGTTGTAGTGTAGGCCTGCTCAGGGGTTCTGGGTGCATCTCCCTGCAGCAGGGTCAGTCCACAGCCACTTGCTGGGCAAACATGAGGCAGGCGGACCTCCAGGTTTTCTCTGCCTGGGAATGGAGGACAGAATCTGCCCCTCCCTTTGCTCCTCCAAGTTTGTGTGCTGATGGAGCAGCAGGGTCCTCCAGCAGTATCGTGGGGTCTCCGGGGAGTTGGCTGGGCTCAGAGCAGAGGAAAGGGCACTCACCCTCGCCCAGCAGCAGACGCAGATCAACAGGAGCACGATGATTACTGTGAGGCCGATCACCGGGTAGAATAGAGGAGCCATAGGAGGAATCTTCTCGGTGATCACAATGGGCACTGTGTTTTTCTTAGTTGTCACAACCGTGGTCTTCTTTGTGACTTTAGAAGTCACTGTGGTCACCTTTGTTGTGGTAGGTGTGATCACCTTTGTGGTGGTAAGTGTGGTCACCTTTGTGGTGGTGGGTGTGGTCACCTTTGTGGTGGTAGGTGTGGTCACTGTCGTGGTGGTAAGGATGGTGGTCTTTGTGGTGGTGCGGGTAGTGACCTTTGTGGTGGTAGGGGTGGTGACTTTAGTTGTGGTAGGCGTAGTGACCTTTTTGGTTTTATGGGTGGTGAGCTTTTTGGTGGTAGGGGTGGTAAGTTTTTTTGTGGTACGGGTGGTGATCTTTTTAGTGGTAGGGGTGGTGATCTTTTTGGTGGTACGGGTGGTGCTCTTTTTGGTGGTAGGGGTGGTGATCTTTTTGGTGGTACGGGTGGTGATCTTTTTGGTGGTACGGGTGGTGATCTTTTTGGTGGTAGGGGTGGTGATCTTTTTGGTGGTACGGGTGGTGCTCTTTTTGGTGGTAGGGGTGGTGATCTTTTTGGTGGTACGGGTGGTACGCTTTTTGGTGGTACGGGTGGTGATCTTTTTGGTGGTAGAGGTAGTGAGCCTTTTGGTGGTACGGGTGGTGACCTTTCTGGTGGTACGGGGGGTGACCTTTCTGGTTTTACGAGTGGTCACCTTTGTGGTGGTAGGTGTGGTGGGTTTTGTAGGTTCTTCTATGGGGTCCTGCAGAAAGCATACATCAGAGGCTGGGGTGAAGTGAGAGGCTCTTCTTAGGTGCCCACTACTCAGTATCCCACCCAACCTGTATCTGCCCTCTTCCTTTCTCCTTCGGTTGTGAACTAGGATAACCAGCGGAGGATTAGGCTATTTTGGTGCCCAGAAAACTATGGGGGAGTTGGGGACACAGATACCTCCACCCTCCTCACTGGCTCTGCTGAGAGGCTCTGCCCCAGAGTCCTATCTAGGGAAAAAGAATCCTTGTGGAGCAACTAGCCCAGCTCACACGGAGCCCAGATTGATAGTGCAGGGACAGGAGACCACACAGATACACATGGGTGATGGAAGTGCTTGGGGATTCCTTAATATAGGGGTGCAGGGGCAGTAGAGCTAGGTTCATCCCCTTTGGAAGTGTATCTCAATTGAAGGCTCAGCAACCTTGGGCAAAGTTATCCAATTTCCTGTGCATCAGTCTGTACCTCTTTACATGTATGTGGGGTTGAGCAGTGTGCACACAGAGAGTAGAGACATGGACAGCTGCCTCCACCCTAGTTCTTGTCAATGCAGACCTGGAGCACATCCCATGCCTGAGTGTGGGTACAGTTCCTGATGAAGGACCTGAACCCACTGGGAGATGCTGCATTCTCTACTTTCTGGGTATCCTGGGATGCTGTTTCTCCCTCTACCTGCCCAGAGTATGTCTTCCACTAGTGCAGGGCTCTAGATAGTCCCCAAGGAAGACTTTAACCTCTGTCTATGACTCACGCAATCCTTTGCGGTGTAAGTGAGAAGTAGGTTCAGGGTGGTGGCACCATTATTCACACTGAGATCAATTATGACATATCTAAAGCACAGAAAGAGCAGGTGTTAACCAGTAGTGCAAATGGACACAGTTCTTACACTTTGTTCAAAACACATCCCACAGCTCTTTCCACTGTAATGACTTTGGACATCAGGATTTGGGGTTACTGTAGAGCACAAATCCAAGGAAGCCTGGCTGAGCATCTGTGGGGTGGCAGGAAGAGGAGGGAAGAGTGTTCACTCTTAGCATCATGAGATCAACCCGAGAGTGGGGAGCCTTAAAAGAGTCAGAAGCCCCTGTGCCCATGATCTATGGACCGTGGGGCTGTTGGTGTTACCATCCTGCCTCTTCTGAATTTACATCATCTGGCTCAGCTCTGAAAGGCTGCTGGGAGTTTCACCCCCCACCCCATTTCCTCATCTCCCCCATTCTGTGCTCAGCAGGGGCTGGGTCACATCACTTTGAACATAACAGGGGAGCACCCACCAGGACAGTCAGGAGGATGCCCTGAGCTGAGACAGGCCCTTAACCCCTGATCATAAGTGCCAACCTCCCTTCTGCACACTGTCAGTGCTCAACATTGCCTGCCTACCCCCACCTGAGGCACTTACTCTCCAACAGTGTAAAGTACTGGTCCTTTGCAAATTATTCTTTCAAAAGTCACTTGAAGGGGTTTCTCTCCTAAAAGAGGTGACACAGGAAAGATATCAGTGGCCATGTCATCCATCCCTTTCCTGTGCTCTGCCTGCCCTTGGTGAAGGGAGTGACAGAGTCCCTTGGCAAAGGGAGTGACAGAGGTGGCCTCCTTCCTGACCTTCTCAGTACTAGCCTGTGCTAACCTGTGCTCTCCAGATCTCACATTTGTGGGTTAGAAAGGGAGACAGCAAAGACAATGTACAAATGAAGCAGCAGAGAATGAAAGGAGCTGTGCTATCACTAAATAAGATATGGAATGGAGAATGGAAGTGTTACCTAGATTGATCTATCTTATCTTCAGGGAAACTGAAGTATTTATCCATAAGATGAGAACTGGATTTCATTTCAAAATAATTGACCATGAAGGTATCAACAAAGGCGATTGCTTTGTGTTAGTGATTCCTGAAGGTATGTGATGTTGCAAGTTCATTATTGTCTTTCTCTTTTTTTAATGATGTTGAAAATTTCTATTAAAAATACAGCAAGAATACATGGATAGGAGGCTATCTGTGAGTCAAAATCTGAGGAAGAGAAAATCAGGGAAGGATGCCAGACAAAGTCTGGTTTGTGAGGGGAGCATGTACCAAGGCCTTGAGGCATAGGTAGTTGGCCTTGTTGAGGAGCACAGTGTGGGGAGAGGTAGGCAATGACTCAAGGGCCTGGGGGCCTGGGATTTATTCTACATGCAGTGAATCTGTTGAAATATTGACCAGATCCAGATGTTTTGGGCCAAATGCAACTGGACTCACCCCTGGCCTGGACATAAGGATGAAAGCACAGAGGCTCATGGTGACTTGCAGCCTTAGTTCAGGGCCATAGGGTAGATGGGTGTGTCTTTCACAGAGGGCTGAGAAGGGACAGGGGCTCCCTGTCTCTGCGCTTGTGTCCATTATAGTGTGGTAATCAGGAGGTGGTCTCTTGAGTCCACATGACAAGACTCATAGCTGTGAGACCATCTGCTCCTGAGCCTGGACCCTCCTTTCTGTCCTGAACTACGGACACAGGTCAGGGCTCACCCCACACAAGGGTCCATTTCCATGAACCAGGTTCTTCTTGTTAAGTTAGGGATGAACTTTTGAGTTACGTGCTGAAAATGAACACTAAGAGCCATGTGTGTTTCTGAGAAAGTATTGTCATGTGAGTGGCAGGTTGAGATTTGTGAGAAAATTCCAAGAAATGTGATTTTCTTTCCAGTGGGGCTTGCAGGCCAGAACAAGGAGCATGAGGTAAGGCCACCAGGCATTCTAGCACCCGTCAAAGTGTGGAGTCTGGAAGGGATATTCCATCAATATTCACTATTTCCACTTAAAATCTTTTTCCTTTCTGCTACTGTATATGTTGCACATTTTTCCATCATAAGAGAGTGTAGTGAAAGATGACATATTATCTTTCTCAGGGCATCAGAGATCCTGGAAGTCACCAGTGTGACCCACTTCCCCCAGATGTATTTGGATTTCAGAGTTTCATCACCCAAGGGAATGAGACCTGAGGAAAGGAGAGGGGAAGGCGGTTCCAAGGGAGCCCCTCTCCCCACCCCAAGCCACCACTCAGCAGGGTAAGGCCAGAATATTCCTGTGGAGCTGGGCATGATGATACTTGCCTGGTTTTCTTTGGCCATTCTCTGGACTGCCCTGACCCTCACAGCGCACACACAGAGAGTGCTCAGCAAGGGATTTGAGGGCTTGGTGGGGAATTTGTTTTTGGAGGTATTGGGTCTCGGAATACTTACTGTGGGGTTTTCGGTTGCTAAACGTATACATGCACAAAATTCTATTCTTATTAATTGTATGTAAGTTACTTAAATAATAGCCCGCATTGTATTCTTCTGCAAAGACAAAATCAAAAAGTAAGAGTGAGGATGGGACTTGCACGGGTTCCCAGCGATCTCACCATATGACAGCCCATCCCCAGGGGACTCCTATGAGGACAAGCTGTGTTTGGATCATATCTATATTCCCTGGGGCCAGATCCTCACATGGTGTGGCTGTGAGTCTACTCAGAGGAGGCTGTCCTGGAGGTAAGCTCTCTAGGGCAGGTGCAGTCTAATCAAGCACCTGCCACTGTTCTCCATGTCTTCTAGATGCCTCAGACTCCCCAACCAGGCTGGGATTAGGGAAGAGGTCTTCTCATCCCTGTGGGGCTTGATGGAGGAAGGACTGGAGCTGTAGCAGGACCCAGAGGCAGCGAGTTGGCAGAAGCCTCTGCCTCAACCCTGAGGTTTCCTGAGGCTGAAGAGCTAAAACCACTGGCTCAACTCTGCTTTTGTCCCAGAGTTCCCTGGCCCACTATTTCTTTGAATGGGTGCCTCCTGTTCGATTTGGAGTCTAGGAGTCTGCCTTGAGCTTTCCCAGCAAATGGCTGTCACACTGGGTAGTAGTTCTTGACTTTAGGACAGTTGTCTTGGTTAGAGCAGGATAGCTGGGACCAGCTGACAGGGGGTTGTGTTCCCTTGGCTGGATCTCCACAGGGAGGAGTGAGGGCTGGTTTCCCCACCTGTCTCTGTCTTTACATGCTGCTCAGAGATAAATGTCTGTGTGTCTCCTGGGACCTAACCAGAGAAATGAGGCTGTCGGGCTACCTGCATGGATGAGGACTCTGCATAGTTGGGGGCAGTGGGTATCAAATCACCCACAGAGGCACCAAAGCTAACAGGTCAGATGAAACTAGGATGAGTCAGAGGAGACTCCACCATCTTGGATGCCCTGTAGTCACTTCCCTCCCTGTCTGGGCTCAGCAAGGGCAGCGAAGTCATGGTCCCTGATGGAAGTACTAGCAGCACTCCTCTTCCTAAAGTGCACCTGCTTCTAGATCTTGAGCTGGTCACTGTCCAATCCACTGGCCTTCCCCCTTTCAATGGGTCTGAGAATGGGTATTGCTCTTTCTGCCTCCGGGGGAGAACAGCCAAGCTGGCAGTTATCGGGTCCAAACTCCAGGGTGTGGCCATGGGCAGTGGAGTGGCAAGGGAGGGCCAGCCAGACTGGGAAGAGCTCAGAGCAGAGCCGCTGCCTGGCTCTGGATGCAGCTGGCTGAGGCTGTATGCTGTTCCCAGGGGTGGGCGGAGCTGACCCATGGTGCTCAGCTGTCTGCTGCCTGGGCTGGGCAGCACCACGTGCATAGTCTCAGCTCCTGACACAGAGAGCTCCTAGCAGAGAGGCAGCACCTGCTCCTGCTCAGCACAGAGCTGTGGGGACCCTCTCTGGGCAGAGCAGGTGTCCTTGTCTTGGTCCAGCTCCTGGGAGAGGCCTTTCCCACTTACACTGGGGTGGGAATTACATGGTGTGGTATTGGCATGGATACTGTTGGTCAGACTATGTCCCTGATGAGACACTGGATATTGAACTGTCTCCAGTTCTTCGTTCTTTTGAAATCATCACTTCTGTGCTCATTTTGCTGATAGGATGAACTGCAGTGATATTTCCACTGCTAAAGCAGACTTGTGTTTCTGGGGTGATCCCACATTGGGTCTGAAGTGTTTTCCTTGTCAGAGGCTATTGGTATTAGTGATAGTATTTTGTTTAGGGGTTTTAATATATTTCTTTCTCATATTTAATTAAACTTTTGCTTTTGAGAGTTCAAATTAACTACGGCAAAGTTATTGTAATCATTTTAGTACGGACATGGGAAGTCCTTATGTGATATATATATATATATATATATATATATATATATATATATATATATATATAAAATACATGGTCTATATACAGTATATTTAAAAAAACTAAGAAAAGTAATTACACACATACTCACACCATAAGTCCAGGTATACACAGTGAACATCGTGCTCTTATGCCAATTGCACTGTCATATGGGCTGACATATTTCTATTCAGCCACCGGCTACACTTACTCCTTAACTGAGATATCATGTTCATCCAAACCAAACACACTACCACACAAATAATATGCACTGATGTGACACAACATCCCCACTACACACACACTTCATATACAAATTACAGACACATCCCACAGATTGAAAGATACTAACGTCCCAAACCCCTTCTTTCTATAACAGTGATCCCCACCTCTTACCTCCCACACAGACATAGGCAGTGTCCAAGTTGAGGATGGTAGCACAGGTATGCTTCACCACCTGGAATAGAGAGGAGACAGGGACTAGAACATGACTACAGAGCAAAGGGAGAAGTCACTTTCCACCTTCTCACATGTAGCTCTCACTTACTGAAGTGTTATAGGTTGCCATTTCATCGAATGCCTTTGCCAAAAACATGAAAGTCCTTTGTTTTGAAATTTTCTCCAGCTGTAAGGCAGAGCAGACACAGTAGGCTCATAGACAGGGGTGAGGGGCCTGCAGGTCCCACCCAGGAATCAGTCCCAGGCTTCCTGCCTCATAGACTCAGAAGGCTGCCCCAACCACTGCAGCAGCCCATGCTTCTGCATGCAAATTTCTATTGTGCCTGCGTGTGTAGATGTCTACACGGCGTTACCCACTTCTGCAGTGGCACCTATTGTTCAAGCTCTTGGGGAAGGTTAGAAGAGAATATTCTGGGGCAACCCTGGGAAAGGGGCCTTTCAAAACTTTCTACAGCCAACCTCAGGAGTAGATCTAGTGATATTTAGAATTACCTGGTCTCTTGCATAGTCTTTCACACCAACGGCTAATATTTTGGTTCCCATGTTAAGAGCTTTGTTAGCCTAAGAGATAGAAGGTTTTGAGTATAAGTCACAATATGAGGAGGTAGTGCTGGCAATGGTGGACAGACTCACTTCCTTCTCAGTCTGTTGAAACACCACAGGCTCCAGAGGTCCATACGTCAAAGTGATAATCAGACTTTTAGTACGGCTGTCTGCGGTAAGGCAGAGAGTGAACTGGTCAGTATGGCATCTAGAGCTACAGCACCACTACTCACTCTTCTCCTTTGTGATGGGCCCCCCAGAAGTGAGGGCCCCATCCAGAGCTTCTGGAGGGCATGGTAACAGGTTCTGGAGGGAAAAGTCACCCAGAGCAGGACCACCATCAGAGGAGGACACTGAAGTTGGCTCAGACCATTCCTGCTCATTGCTTTCAAACAGGAGAACCTTTACTCTGAGGAGCAACTCCAGCTATTTCACTAGTCAGGGGCAAACCTTTCCCAAGGCAGTTGGCTCAGTGGGAAGGTCAGGCCCTGCACAGGCTGGAGGTAATAGGAGTTAGAACCAGAAAGGGCAAGGGCAAAACGAAGCTTGCTTCTGTACCTGAGTCCATTCTATTGAGTTTCCTGCTTTGCTACTGTCTTTTTCATGCAACCCAACTCTAGGTCAGGTACCTCACATGTCACAGGCACCAGAATGTACACAGATGACCCTTCACAGTTCTCAGAATAATCATAGGGAGGGGTGGAGGGGTCCTCAGTGACAAACAACCAGGATCAGAGAAGGGATCAGAATCCTCTTCAAGAGTCAGATAACCAACTGGCTGAACTGGATCTCCTTAGGCCTGCTGACCCCCCAGTCCTGACCATAACCAAGATATCAAGAGCTTACCTTTCATTTTCGCGTTTTGAATTTGCTCATTTGCCTGCAACAACATAAAGGAAAGATGAAGGAGGGCAGCAGGATGACCAATAATACACTAAGACTTGATAAGCAAAACACATTCTTAAAGCTCTGGTATCTGTACCTTCTGCAATCCTGCATGCATATCTCTTTTTCCTGCATGCCCTACATTCCATAGTTTCTGAAGACCATCCTTTATTTGATTTCTGAAAAAAATAAAGCAGGGGTGTTGAGAGGAAGGTGAGTTGACCATAAAAACAGCCTAGGCTGTGTTGACACATTCTGCCCTATGCAGACTGCCTGGATGGGGGACACAAGTCAGTGGGGCTGTCATAACCCTTCCACCCATTATCCTTGATGGTTGTTGTAAACGGATGTTGTTCAGGTCTTGTCTTTGCCCATGTGGTGTGCAGGGGTGAGCAGATGCTGTTTTATGAAGCCTGTGGGCCATCCCAAGTCACACTCCTTACTTAGGGCAGCCAGGAGTGAAGGGATATCACCATTATTACTGTCTCCCTGAGCAGCTTGGTTCCCATATCTAGCACCCTATGCATTGGGTTCAGAATTGTGTAGACAGCACCTCCCCAAAAAAAATCTGATATAAAAAAGACAATAGCACATGTAAACTTGAGACCCAGGATTCACAGGATAGATGATTCTTTTCAAGAGCAAATCCCAGAGCCACTCACCCCAGGTCCCAAGCACAAAAATGACCATTTAAGAACTCCAATTGATGCAGGAGGGAGGTTCTCAGTCTTACTCAGCCTCTTCTGCATTTGCCCTGAAGGCTAGAGCTCACCCTGGTCCTCTGCTATACTGCTTCTCACTCCCATGCAGTGGGCACAATTGGCAGTGCCCCTCTAGGACTAGTCTAGCTCTAAATCAGAAACTGTGGGTTCCTTCGAAGCAGGCAGATTCAGGGCCCCGAGCTGCCAGAGGACTGACCTTGCAAGGCACATTCTCCATCTGCTCCAGCTCCCAACACATATGTTGTCACATCTTGTCCATGCCACGTCACCCCACTCCCTAACCTGACAACCATGCTGTCAGGGGAAGAGGTCCCTGCCTTCACTCCCAGAGAGGACCTGAGATCCCCTAGCTCAGCTGTTCTGTCTGGTCCCTGAGCCCCTGGCTGGCTGGAAGCCATCGTCTGCCTCTCCTCAGGGGTTGCCCCTTCGTAAAGCTATGCCAGTACCCTCTGCCTCTCTCTGTCACATATCAGATTCATACCCAAGAAATTGCATTCTTCCACCTCAAACCCACTCAGCTCTCTGTGCACATGTCCAATACTGCCTTTTCACAAGCAGGGAGCAGCCAGGCCACTCCCTGCTTCTGGAACAAACAGGGGATTGATCTCTTCACTGCAGCATATTTCTCCCCTGCAGGCAGCTCTCCTGCCCACTCTAGGTCCAGGCTTCTCTGCAAGGTCCAAAATTTTGGTCTGAGACACAAACCTTGAAGCCCAGTCCTGTCCTAAGAATCTTCATTCTCTTTGTGGTGCTTTACCTGTTCTGATTTAGTTTCTCTGAAACTAGATCTTAACCTCCCAGCTATTCGGAAACTTCAGAATCTCACCTTTAGGTTTTTGGACACAGATCTGGGACCACCTATGTGGATGTGTCATGCAATCAACCATGTGTGTAGGTCCCACACATGCCACCCCTCCCAGAAATACCAAAGAAACAAGCACTCCTCATGAAGCCCCCATGCCCTCCTTCCTGGTTCTGTCTGTCTCTTGCTTTCCCCACTGTCACACAATAGCAGGACAACACAGGCCAGTTTTCTCATAGGACACTGTCTTCTGCTCCTCCATATCCTGGCATCCTTACAAAGCCTGTTTTAAGTAAAGGGAAGGTTCCCAAGGGAAGGACTCAGGACAAATGAACAGGTGGACAGGTGGCTTTATGGGGGCAGAGATTGACGAGAACAAGATTCTGCCCAGGTCTGTGCAGACAGGGCAAATATGGGGCTGGGAGTCAGGGCAGGGCATCCAGGGGATTACTGAGGGGAGTCTAGGATGATGCAGCCTGCACTCCACTGGGTTCCCAGATGAGAACTCAGGATCCCTCCACTTCCTTGCTTTCCTTGTGGCCAGTTCTCCAGACCTTACTTCGTTGTGAGCCAGCCCCGACACAATCGAATGGGGGATTGGTAAGGGGGGAGGGTAAGGATTGACGTTGAGTCAAGAAGACCCTGACAGAAGTGGCTCACAGCCTCTCTAAGGACTGTAGCCCCAACTTTATTTTACAGTAGACTTTTATAACCAGCATCAAGCAATTTGTAACAATAGGTTTTTTCTGAGATTGCTTATGTTTGGTCAAACTGTTAAATAACAGATAATAACCATTTTGTTAGTGGATATCAAGCAGCCAGAAGCCAACCATGTAAGGCATCATTGGCCAGCAACATGTTCTTGGCAAAGCCTCTCAGTTGGCCAGCAACATGTCCTTGGCAATGCCTCTCAGTAGCTAGATAAGCCCCTTGCTAAGGGATAAAAGAAAACTGCAGGGGGGCTCGGGGTCCTCACTCGCCCTGATGTAACCGCTGCGCCGGTGATCCAGGTCAGTGCTGGACCCTGACTTAAGTCAGAAAATAAATGCCTCTTGCCT
>PVHY01018313.1:5911-29599 GCA_004024945.1 Uropsilus gracilis
CGGTTCGAGTCCCGCCTGGGGCCCGTAGTGAGACCTAGTCCCAAAAAAATAGCTGGGTGTGGTGGCGCGCGCCTGTCATCCCAGCTACCTGGGAAGCTGAGGCTGGGGATTGCTTGAGTCTGTGGTACCCCGGGCAATGAGAGCCTGCGGTTCCACAGGCAAAAATAGCAAGACCTAGTCTCAAAAAAAAAAAAAAAAACAAAGGGCTTCACAGAGGTCTAAAGCCTATTTCAAGAAATCACGCGAGTTGTATTAGATGAGGTCTTTCATCAGGAGCAAAGGAGATCAAAGCCCGGCCGTTAGAAGGGAAGTGGAAATACTCATTAAGCCTTAGAAGACATCACCTCAGTCTCTTGTCTCCGGGTAAGGCCTTATCGTAGCGAAGCCCCGAGTCTTCCCAGGTGCTGGATGTCTGGGATGAATGCATTTGAATGGGCTGCTTCGGTCGCTGCTCATGGGGAGAGGTCTCAGTAGCCGCCTTCCGGGGCTGCTTCCCAGGTCGGGGTTTCAGTTCCTCCACCCGTCCCGACGGAAACACCACTTTCACTGGGCTCCGCCGCAGCGCCCGGACCCACCGCCGGGCGTCGACGTCCCAACTGTGTAACACTGGCAGCAGCGGGCGCGAGAATGAGCCCAAACCTTTCACTAGCGCCGCCATCTTTCCCTGCGCCCTGGGCTGCGTCACTGACGCGCGCCGGCGACAACTAGTGACGACACCGATTGCGTCATCTTGGGTGGCGCTGCACTCGTGACTGGCAATCATGGTGGCCACTGCAGCTCGCCGAGCTTTACACTTCGTATTCAAAGTGGGAAACCGCTTCCAGACCGCGCGTTTCTACCGCGATGTCCTGGGCATGAAGGTGCAGGCGGGTCGGAGGGGCTGCGCGCGAGGGTGGCGTAGGTTGCTGAGACTCAGCTTCTGTAAGAGGGAAGAAATGGGGTGTGTCGTAAATATCAGCCGGAGTCTGGGTGTCCGACTTTATTTTATTTTATTTTATTTTATTTTATTTTATTTTATTTTATTTTTTTGAGACTAGGTCTTGCTGTTTTTGCCCTTGGAACTGCAGGCTCATGTTGCCTAGGGTACCACGGACTCAAGCAGTCCCCAGCCTCAGCTTCCCAGGGATTACAGGCGCACGCCACCACGCCCAGCTATTTTTTGGGATTAGGTCTCACTGTGTTGCCCCGGGCGGGACTCGAACCGCGATCCCCAGACACAGCCTCGATTCCGTGTGTCTGACTTCAGCTGCTAGACTGAGGCTTTCAGCTTCCGGAAGCGTTTTGAATCGTTCTTTGCGTTAGATGCCCTTTTTAGTTATGACTGTGTGCCCATTCTTTTCAGTTCTTTAACACATATTTATTGCGCTCCTTACCTTGGAGAGTTTACAGACAACTTAAAGGTAGTAAACTAGAAGTTATGTAATATTCATCCAGTTATTAATTCAGACTCTTCTGATTTGGAGTCTTTCGGTTTAATTAATTGCTGTGTTCAAAATTCCGCTTCAATCAGGGCTGATTTGTATGGTTTCTCATGGATACTCACTAGCTCAGGGTTTATGCTCCGATTTTTTCTCTACAGTTCAGACTAAATTTGAGGTCAACAGTTTACCGTTCCAACTTCTGAAAGTTGCCTCTCTCCATCCCTGAGCAACTGTGTGATTCTTCAGGGGTCACCTAGGTGGCAAGCCCGGGTTGAAGCTGTTGGGTAGCTCCCGCTGAGCAGGGTGTGAGAGTGAAGTTAAATGTAGAGACATTGCAGGAGACGTGGAGGGCAAAAGGAGAAACCTGAAGTCACTTTAAAAATATCGCCCATGTTTCACTGTACTGTATTGAGGTTTGGGAACAAAGAGGAAAATAACCCTAAAACCTTTGTATCTGTCCTCAATTAAAGTTCCTGGAGGTGGAAATTAGATTTGTGTTTTAAAAGTAGAAATTTGATAAGTTAAAGCAGAAAGCCTCAAGGCTGTCCTTTAATTTGTTTCCACACTGGTTAAAAGGTTGTGAGGATTAAACCTGTAATACTGTATGGGTAGTAATTGATATGTTATATGTATTATGTAAGTGTTAGCTACTTTTAACAACAAGAGAGATTTAACTTCAGTCTGAGTTGTCAGAGTTCACTATTCTTGAAGAATTCATTGCGTTTGAGTTGACCTCTAAAGATAGAATTTCCAGTGACCAGGAAGAAAGGAATATACTAGAAAAATTGAATAACCAATGCAAAAATAATGTATGCTTAAAAAACACCACTAGTATTATGTGCCTTCAGCATAGATTACTTAGTTGAAGTTGAGATATGAAACATCAGGGCCAATAGGATGGATTGGTTGAAGATACTGCTTCTGATGGTATCTTGAATGCTATAATAAGGAATTTGGACTTTATGATACAATAAATAAGCAAACACAAGAGTCCTCTTATGCTTTTGAACAAGGCAGTGTGTGATAAGAGCTGTGCTTTAGGGACATAATTTTATGGTGTTACTAAGGAAGGAGATTTAATAAAGATTTTTTTAAAATATGAAAAAAGTGGTGGGAAGTTGAACTGGAATAGTAATGGAAATCAAAGAGAAATAGAAACCAATATACTAGCCAGGAACAGTGGTGCATGCCTTTAATTGCCATCTATGAAGCGAGGCGGAGACTAGGAATTGCTTGAGTTTGCAGGTTTTGAGATCTGCCCTGGGCAACATAGCCAGACCTAGATTCAAAAAAATAGCTGGGCATGGTGGAGGGTGCCTGTAATCTCAGCTATCTGGGAGACTGAGGCTAGGGATTGCTTGATTCCGTGGTACCCCAGGCGACATGAGCCTGCAGTTCCCTGGGTAAAATAGTGATATCCAGTCCCAAAAAAATAAAAAAGAAAAGAAAAGAAAAAGAAACCAATATACTAAGCCAGTTGTTCTATGTTGGACACATTAATAAATTTAATAGTTTCTGTGTTATGTTTAGTAAATCATCTATTTTTATAACATATTAAGAGATGATCTTAAGCAACTTTTTCAGAGTAATACAGCTACTAGGTGATGTTATGTTTAGTAAATCATCTATTTTTATAACATATTAAGAGATGATCTTAAGCAACTTTTTCAGAGTAATACAGCTACTAGGTGACTACCAGAATTCTCAGTCAGACCTCTCTAATACTGAAGGCCACACTTTTCCTGCTATACATCTCGGCTTCCCAATCTGAAGTTTACAATTTTGCTTAGTTCCTGGACACTTGCTGTGAAGCTCTTCTTCCTTATCTTTACTACTTAGCCTGGGAAAGATACAAAAATCATTTTCTTTTGTTTACCCTACAAGTAAATCTTATAAATGAAATGTATATATTTTCGCATTTTGGTTTGTGCTAAATATGCAGTGTGCAGTACTAGTAAAACTTTCAAATTTATTCTAATTTTCTTACCAGATTCTACGACATGAAGAATTTGAAGAAGGCTGCAAAGCTGCCTGTAATGGGTATGATGATTGTTTCTTAAAATCTCCTCTAGGCTCTGAATACCCCTAGAAACAGAAGGCAGATTCTAAAAGCAAGTGGAAGGCGGTGGAATTAATTTAGAAGGCAATAAATTAGTGGGGCAACTTCAGGAACACATAGTATGTGCTCTGAATGAAGCAATGTCTTATCAGATATTTGCTTCAGCTTAGTAGCCACAACAAACTGGAAAACCCCAAAGCTTTGTGACAATTGCATGCTTCTAGGTGGAAAGCAAAAAGGAAAAAGAAAAAAATAAATATTGTCAGATTGGAGAGCTATGTAGGATTCTGTTTTCTGTTTAAAAGAAAAGAATGCAAACCTTTCCCCGAAGTAAGTGCTGGACAGATAGAGTCTTTGGTCAGGGACCCTCAGCACCATTTGAGATACCTCATCCTTATAGGGACTTTGAGGACCAGAAGGGACTACCGACCTCTCTGTGCCCAGTGATTTTGGGGGGGGGGGGAATACCTGAAGCAGATTCTCTCTGGTCACTAGGCTCAATTACTTTCATTTCTAGACCTTATGATGGGAAATGGAGTAAAACAATGGTGGGATTTGGACCCGAGGATGATCATTTTGTTGCAGAACTGACTTACAATTATGGTATTGGAGAGTACAAGCTTGGCAATGACTTCATGGTAAATACCATTTTCTTTTTTGATTTTATTAAATACCATTTTCTTCTAGCAAATTTTTAGTTACACCTTTATTGCTTTTGTTATGGGGTATGGTAACTGCTGAATTGATGGCTTCTGGGTTCTGTTTAGTTTTATATTGTTATATGAAGTTTTAATGTTTCGACTAAAAAAAAAAACTACTTGTCATCCCTGTCTCAATGTTGGCTTCAGGAAGATACATGGAAGAAATGTCTTCTCCCAATATTTAGGAATCAAATGCAAGACTTAAGAGACAATGGTGAAGGACGTAAGATTCCTCTAGTAGAATGACTGAATCATAACATTCATAAGGGCCAGATTGGATGGGCTGATCAGGTGCTGATCGCTATCCAGAGAAGTATTTTCTCTGTAGTGTATTCTTATCTTTAACCTGGCCTATCACAACCAATTCTGGCCAGTGAAAAATCTTGAGACAGTCTTAAAGGGAAGAAGATATTGTATACATTGCATTCATTCAAGGTATTATGCACTTGTTTTAATAATATATCTGCCACTCATTGAGCGCTACTTTGTGCTAGATAAAATATTTCTGGGCCCAAATATATAGCAAGATAAGCATAACGAAAGCCGGGCACAGTGGCGTGTGCTTGTAAGCTTCAGCCTATGAAGCGGCTGGGACCAGGGATCGCTGTTTGAGTCCCACTTGGGGCAACACAGCAAGACCTAGTCCCAAAAAAATAGCTGGGCATGGTGACACATGCCTGTAATCCCAGCTACCTGGGAAGCTGAGGTTGGGGATTGCTTGAGTCTGTGGTACCCCAGGCAACATGAGCCTGTGGTTCCACGGGCAAAAATAGGGAGACCTGGTCTTGAATGAATGAATGAATGAATGAATGAATGAATGAATGAATGAATGAATGAAAAGCATAGCTAATTTTTACTCAGATTAACTACTATATTTTATTTTTTGAGACTAGTTCTCGCTATTTTTGCCCTTGGAACCGCAGGCTCATATTGCCCGGGATACCACAGACTCAAGTGATCCCCAGCCTCACCTTCCCAGATAGCTGGGATTACAGGCGTGCGCCACCATGCTCGGCTATTTTTTTGGAATTAGGTCTCACTATGTTGCCCCGAGAGGAACTCGCACCTTGATCCCTAACCCCAGCCACTTCATAGGCTGAAGCTTACAGGCATGCGCCACCATGCCTGGCTTTACTACTAGATTTGTTCTTGCTGTTCCTGCTAACTCAAAATATTGACACTAAATGGCATTTTTTGTGAGAATCATATCTGTAAAAGTGTTTTATATGTAGAGAGGGCTGTTCAGATTTCACCTATTTGTATATTTGATTTTCTCTTTATGTCTCATTAATTTATTCATTTAGCAGATATTAACAAATTTGGAATTTGTTAGGTCCTAGAAATATAACAGTGAGATGTGTTCCTTGTCTAAAGAGCTTCCTGTCTGATGGAGACAATAAAGCAAAGAGAATACAGTATTCTTCTTTTTTTTTTTTTTTGTTTTTGAGACTAGGTCTCGCTATTTTTGCCTGTGGAACTGCAGGCTCTCATTGCCTGGGGTAGCACAGACTCAAGCAATCCCCAGCCTCAGTTTCCCAGGTAGCTGAGATTATAGGCGCGTGCCACCACTGCCCAGTTGTATTTTTTTTGGAACTAGGTCTTGCTATGGGCCCCAGGCGGGACTTGAACCGCGATTCCTAGCCCCAGCCGCTTCATAGGCTGAAGCTTACAGTGATGAGCCACCGTGCCCAGCCCTAGAATACAGTATTCTAAGTACCAAAGTTGGGCCAAAAAAAATGGGGGTGTGGGGACATATAGAAGGAATTCCCAACCTATTCTCAGAGATGTGAGAGTTCACAGAGTGCTTCCCAGAGTGACATCTAAACCAAGTAAGTGGGTTGGGAACTGGTGTATGTGAGATGAGAGTTCTGAGCATGTACACAGGCCTGAGATGAGAGGGATTGTGGCGCTCAGGATTGCTGAGTAGCAGTCTGATTGGAGAAAGAAGCTGAGAGGATGTTCAAACTTTATTTTAAAAGCAAAGTAAACTTCTGAAGTTCAGTTTTAGGCAGGGGGTGACATAGTATTTATGTTATGCAAGAATCCACCTGGCTAGAGCGTGGAGATTGAGGTTGAAAGTGAGGAATCTCCCTCAAAAGGTAATTCAGTAAGTGAAGTGACTGGCAGCTCCTTAACTAATGTCATGGTAGTGGGAGATGGAGAAAAGTAGGTTTGTTTTTGTTTTTTTGAGACTAGGTCTTGCTATTTTTGCCTGTGGAACCGCAGGCTCTTGTTGCTCAGGGTACCACAGACTCAAGCAATCCCCAGCCTCAGCTTCCCAGGTAGCTGGGATTACAGGCGCGCACCACCACGCCCAGCTATTTTTTTGGGAACTAGGTCTTGCTACTGGCCCCAGGCGGGACTCGAACCGCAATCCCTAGCCCCAGCCGCTTCAGAGGCTGAAGCTTACAAGCACGAGCCACTGTGCTTGGCCCAGAAAAGTAGGTTTGAGAGATGTTTAGGAGGTAGCTTGATAGGATTTGGTGACTGAGGGTTTCTTTGTACATGTTTTGTTTTTTAAATCTTTCCAAAGTTAAATCAAGGGGAAAAAAAACAAAACCATCTTGGTGTCATCAACATTTAATTGGCTAATGTCAGATGTTGATTGGTGACTACAGATCCTTGAGGCCATGTAGGTGGAGGAGACCAGTGTGACTGCTCTCCTCTGGGTCTTCTGATATTTTGATAGTAAGAAAATAACCCCTGATAAAAGGAATGGTTCTGTACATCTCAGTTCACAGAACAACAACAAAAAAAAGGCAGGTTAAAAAAGAACTTTCTTTATACATTAAAAAGGGATAGACAGCCTACTTTTTAAAAAGGGGCTAAAACTATGAGCAGCCTACAGTATGCGGTACACTGGCAACATAGCTAGACCTAGTCTCAAAAAAGAAAAAAGAAGTATCTCTTAAACATCAAAAAAGGTATTTGACTTTTTACTTTGTTTTTCTCTCTCTTTTTCTCTCTTGGTTCTCTCTATTTCTGTATCTTCCAATGTGCTGATTCTTTCTTCAGTTTCTTCTAGTCTGCTTTCTTGGCTTTTCCCCATATTTTTGAGGTCTTCTATCACTCCTCTTATATACTGCAGCTCCTTCATTTTCTTATTTAGGGTTTCAATCTCGTTTTTTTCTGTTCGCCAGTGATAATGTTCATTTTGCTACATTCCTTTTTATATGTTTCAACTTCTCTTAGCTCATTGATTGCTTTTATCATATTGTGTCTGAATTCTTTATCTGACATTACGGACATTTCGTCCATGTTGGTTTTTGGAGATTGTATATCCTTTGGAGATGGATGATTTTCCTTTGGGCTTTCTTAAGTATTTGTATTTTTCTTCCTTCCTGTGTTTTCCCTTTGGGTTTGCTCTACATATTGAGCAACAACGACTCTAGTATTCGTTGGCATGTTGAGGTATATCAGATTGTGATTGTCTCTGCTCTTGTGCCTGTATATCTTGCTTGTATTGGCCTGTGTTTTGGGGATGAGTTCCTTTGCTTTGTTTCTAGCTCTGTGATCTGAGTTTTTCTTTTGAAATCTCTATGCAATGATTTAATTCTTGTTGATAAACCTTATCTGCTCACTGCTCACTCGGCACTCACTGCTGCCGACTGGGGGACACTGCCGCTGCCTTCCGGGAAGGGGGTGGGCATGCAGGTAACAGACACAAAGTGGCTGGCTGGGGGCGCGAGGAAACAGGACGCCAGTCCCTGGCGCCCTGCACTCACTGCTGCCCACAGGAGGACGCTGCCGCTGCCCTCCGGGAGATATTTGACTTTTAACCTACCATTTGTCACTTTTCAGATTGGCAAAAATCAAAAAGCATGATAATGAAGAGTATAAAAACATTGGTGCTGTAGTATGTTACTAGTAAGAGTGTAAATTGGTGCAACTTCAGTGTGGCTGTATCAAATTTATTTTAATTCTCTGACCTTGCAGTTTCATATCTAGGAGTTTAGTTACATATATGTAATAAATGTGTAAAATGACCTATGAAATTACTTATTACAGTATTTTTCATGCAGCACATATTTATTTAGTACTTGCTGTGTGCTAAGCACTATTGCAGAAACTTAAGATAACCAGTGAATAAAACAGGCAAAATTTATGCCTGGCAGGGGAGCAGTTCTAGGATCTGACAATAAATAAGACAAATAAATGAACCATATGTCATATTAAAGATGGTCATTGTTATGGGAAAAGAAGAGAGCAAAGTTAAAGGGGACTTGGCGGTATGGAACAGATGGTGGTTTTAATTTTAAGTAGAATATTGAGGTTGGTTGTCAGTGAGGAGGGAACATTGAGCAAGGTTGGAAAAAATGTAAAGAATTTGCCATATGCTCTTAGGACTTTGGGAAGGGGGCAAAGCAGTTCACTGCTGGGGCAGCAGGTAGGAGTGGGGAGGTCTCCCTCTGGCTTCCTACCACCTCATTCTGGCCTCATTAGGAACAAGAAAAACAGCAGTCCAGCTGCAGATGTACTGGAGGAGAGAGAAATAATTAAAGGCCCTCGACACATCCATCACCTAACTAAAAAGACCATGGTCAGAGCTATAAGAAACAAAACTGAGACCAACCAGAGTAAATAAATGTCACAGGCCGAGCATGGTGGTGCATGCCTGTAGGTGGCAACCTAGGAAGCTATGGCCAGGGTCAGGGATTGCAGTTCAAGTCCCACCAGGGGCACGTAGTGAGACCTAGTCCCCAAAAAATAGCTAGGTGTGGTGGCACGCACCTGTAATCCCAGCTACCTAGGAAGCTGAGGCTAGGGATTGCTTGAGTCTGTGGTATCCTGGGCAAAATGAGCCTGTGGTTCCATGGGCAAAGATAGTGAGACCTAGTCTCAAAAAAAAAAAAAGTCACAAAGTAACACCTACAACATTTCTGGTGCTGGGAGCTAAACTCCCAGTTCAGAGACATTTTCAGTGTGAGCAAGAAGCCCTCCTTTCCCAACGGGGGAAGAAAGCCACAGAGAAGTGGCAAGGGGGAGCAGGAAAGCCATGGTGAACTACAAACCATGAGAGAGAAGACGAGCCAGATCAACCGTCTGCTGAGGTCTGCCCTGACTGGGGAACTTCCCTGCTGAAAGATGGTCTCCCAATGTCAGTTGCCAGAACTACAAGGCTAAGAAGTAGCACCATGGGACAGACATCAAAAAGAATGGAAAGACAACCAGTAAGGACAAGAAGGCTCTGATACCAGTGAACATAAGAATCTGGGGGGAGACATGAAGAGACTGTCTACTACCACCACATGAAATGCCACAATGAAAAAACCTGGAGAACAACTCCACACACCTATCTTGCAGGAGGTCTCCAGTGTGTGCAGATAGACCACCTGCCCCAAGGTTATCCCTGGAGATTTGAACAACTTGGCCTGCTGTGTCCCGGGAACATGGGGTTTCACCCAGGAGAAGGACATTGCCCCAGAAAGAAAATGAGGAGATCAATGGGCTAATCATTGACCAACAACTGGCCTTAAGAGAGGAGCTGGAGTGACCAGAGTGGGGCACTTGGGGAAGGGGAAGGGAAAGGACCATGCCTAAGGGGAGCAGTAACTTTACAAACATGACCAATGTATGCAAATAATAAATAAATTATATATATATATATATATATATATATGGAGTTTGCCCTATGAAAATCCAGGAGAAGAATTTGGCAGGTAGAGAGTAGAGTCTGTTCAAAACAGATCAAGTAAAACCAGTACTTTCAGAAAATGTGGTATATGTACACGATGGGATACTACGCATCAGTCAAGGAGGACAAATGTCATTTGCAGCAATATGGATGGAACTAGAAGGGCTCAAATTAGCAGAATTAAGGCAAAAGAAAAAGAAATACAGGATGGTCTCACTTATATGATGGATATAGGGAAAAACAAACAAATGAATAAGAAAGAATGAAAACAACCAATGGGACTGAACCATGGAGTGAGAGAGGAGGGGGGGAAAAAGGTGGGGGAGGCGAAGGGCACAAAAGAGCAGGATGTTAGGGAAGTGGGAGAGCCCCGGGTACACAATATTGTAATATAAATATAAGTACATATATATGTATATATATGCAAAATTAAAATATAAATACACATGTTTATGTATGCAAAATTTTAAAAATTAAATTAAAAAAAAATCAACCATCACAGAGATAGTTGATATTCTCTGTAGATATCTCTTCTATCCTATTCTCCATTATACATTCCCAGAAATAATAATCAGTACACTGGATTTGATGTTTATCATTCCTGTGGTATTTGAAACCTTTAAATCACACATCAGTAAATAATATATTATTTTGCAAGGTTTATAATTTTGTAATTATGGTATTGTAATATGTATACCTATCTGTAACTTGCTTTTTTCCCACAAAAAAATAAAATAAAATATTTTCTATGCAAAACAAAACAAAAAACCCAGTACTTTCAGGAAAATGGTAGAAAATGCTTTTCTGCCAGTGTGACTGCTGGAGAAAACCAGGGGGATGTGGTAGGAATTGGGTTCCTGTTATGAGCCTTCGGAGAGCTTTCAGCAGTGGAAAGACTGGCTGCTCTCTTAAGCATAAGCTACATGTAGGGTGTGTCTAGGAGAATTTACATTTGCAGAGATGATGGTAGATTGACAGAACTGGTGACAGAGAAGCTCTTAAAATAACCCAAACTAGAAAGGAGACTGAGCACATACAAAAACATGGACCACATTGCCTTGTTTAATTTGTTAAAAAAAAATTTTTTTTTAACATAAAAGCAAAACATTTTAAAAAGGTAACTGGCAAACCAAAGTAAGATCAAGAGTCCTCTGATTAAATCTTTAAATTGAGAGAGCATATTCAATATATGTGGATCAAACTCTCCAGTGCTTGATCTTGTTTTTTATTCATGAAAGTCAAAGTGTTCATAGGAATTTAAAAAAAAAAAAAAAAAAAGCAAAAGCAAAGTGTTCATAGGAGTTAAAACTCTCAAAACTTTAAAATCACTGGAAGATAATTTTGAGTGCTAATCAAATCTTTGGTGATTTGACCTAAAAACAATAGGGTTTTGCCTCATCTTTTTCTGCAAAAGATCTGTTGTTACTTGAGTTGTATTGTTGTTTGTCATAGGGTATCACGCTTGCTTCTAGCCAGGCTGTCAGCAACGCCAGAAAGCTGGAGTGGCCACTCAGTGAAGTTTCAGAAGGTGTTTTTGAAACTGAGGCCCCAGGAGGATATAAGTTCTATTTACAGACCTGCAGTTCACCTCAGTCAGGTAATTGTTCCAGGACTAATAAAGGCCTGCTCTCCTAGCAGCCTCTTTCATGGACGGTGAAGGGTTTCTTTCTCCTGTGTAATCTTTCTATATTGACATGACTTGTCTTTCCCAAGCCAGTGTTACCTGTTCTCTGAGAAACTATTCTCATATTAGAACTTCAGCTCATAAATATTCTACTGGTAATGGATCTATTTAGGATACTTTCAGTTGCATATAACAGAAAACCCAACTCAAACTAGTTTGAAGCACAGAGAAAGAATTAGCTCCTAGGACAAGCATTCTTCAGGTAGAAAAGATTTCAGGGTTGTTGATTCAGCAACTCAGCAATGGCATCAAGAACCCAGGTTTCCAATCAATATTCTCTGGTCTGCAGAGATCCACTTCTCCAAGAACCAGTTCCCCCTTGTGGTTGCAGGATGTCTGCTAGTAACTGTGGGTATAATGGTCCCACATTTTCATCTGGCATGGGGGCCAAAAACTGAGTTGCTGTTTTGTAAGAGCAAAGCAGAGCTTTCCTAGAATCTTCCAGCAGACTTTCTAGTTGGATTTGATTCACATACCCTCTCCTGAAACAACCACTGGCCAGACGAATAGAATTATTGTTAGACCCAGTTAGTCTCATCCCTTGTGCTGAAGTCAGTTTCCCTACTATAGTTTCGGTACTTGCAAGTGAGACTGGAACAGAAATGAGGAGCCCATGCACTATTACTGGGAATAGGAAAGAAACTTCTACAACAAATTCCACTACCTTTTTTTCCCCTAGGCCTAATGTTTTAATTCTTGAAATAATGAGAGTCCCACAATCCTAAATTATTTTTGTTCTTACATTTAGAGCTTTGGGGCACTAATTTCTGACTAGTACTATAATCGGTTCTATCCGTTTGACATCCATCCTTCCTTCTTTTGACCATTCATTCCTGTGTCATTTCATCCACTGTTAACCTTCTTTCCCTGCATCCCTGCCAGATGGGAGTTGGCAAAGATTTGTTCATTTCTAAATGGGAGAAACTATAACAGTTGGCCAAGCAGATGCACCAATGAGAAATACCCTTGCCTCAGTGATGAAGTTGCTATTCTGTCAAGTGTGTGTAAAGCAGTGAAAACTGAAGAAAAATGTATTGAGTTTTATATTGTATTTGGACCAGCTGTTTAAAAGTCATACTATAAAATTTCCAATAATGTTAAGTGTATCAGGATTTTATTTGAAAATTTCATAAAACAATAGATATTTTTCTGAACAGATATGCAAAAGAAGAGTACGGTATTTATTTTTCCAAAGACAACCACTTTTTTTTTCTAACATTTTACAGTTTATCTTTCTAATCTTTTATCAAAAGAAATGTATATAATTTTTTTTCAGGCCCCATTGTTATACATTGTAGGAAGATGAACAATTCCCTATTGTTGGATATTTATGTTGGCACCAGTGTTTCATTGTTACATGCTACACTGTGATGAATGTGTTCCTGATGAAAGGCTTTGTACATCCACCATTACTTCTTTAATTGCTGAACATGAAACTGGTCTTTCAAAAAACAGGGTACATTTAAGATTTTGCCCAGAAATGTACTAATTATAACTTTACCAATGTTGTTGTATTGTGATTGATTTCCCCCCCCTGCATTATCACAGTTAACACGGAAAACTGTAAAATTATTTGTTTGAATCCCTTTTTATTTAAAAGTATATTTTTTTACATCCTGGGTAGGCACAAACATTTGATTATTTGTGAGATTTACTATTATTTCAGTTGTTCATTTATTCGTTCCTGCTTTTGTGGATTACTGCTTTGTACCCTTTGCCTGTTTTTCTAGGCTGTTCATCTTTTCCCTATTAATGTTTAAAGGCGATTTAAATATTAAGGACTTTAAAACATATATGTTGGAAGAACACATATTTCATTTAGTTCTTTTTTTAGTTATCTAGTTTTTCTTTTTGTGTAATTGACTAGCAAATTTTTTCCTTCATGGAGTTTCTATCTTCATCATTTCTATGGCATTTCTTTTGGTGTCAGGTTTTTTAAAAAGATCTTTCCACCCCAAAATTGAACAAATAATCACTTATTTCTAGTATTTGGCATAGTAAATTTCACTCGTTAAGCTCAGTTCTTTAACCCATCAGTAACATATTTTTACCTTTCAGGTGCACCTTTTCCCTACTAAATGATAAACCCATTTCTGCCATTTATTAGATAGTGTGCCCTTTCTTAATAACTTAAAATCCCTTTCTTACAAAGTCTTATATATACCTGTACTGCTTTGGTCTTTCCGTTCTAATCTGTTGCCTGATCTGTCCATCTTGCTGTTTTATTCCTCTGCAGATCCTGTGTTAAAAGTAACTTTAGCGGTATCTGATCTTCAGAAGTCCTTGAACTACTGGTCTAATCTACTGGGAATGAAAATTTATGAAAAAGATGAAGAAAAGCAAAGAGCTCTGCTGGGCTATGCTGATAACCAGGTGACAGTCTTGGAGAGAGAGAACCTGTTAATTACGTTTGTCTTATAAGTGAAGAGAACATGGTTATTCCCATAGTTCCCTCACACTGATTCAGTTTTTATACAGATAAACAGACGGTTATATAAACTGCTGGTAACCTCATCACCCAGATGCAACCTTTCTTTATATTATATTTGAGGACAAATCCTTTCAGAAGTAGAATTGCTGAGTCATAATAGGTGTGAACAAGATTTAAGGTTACAATGATGATCTGTTTTCATCTTCAAAAAAAAAAAAAAATGTAGCATTTGAGTATAATTTAGTCCTTGCACTTTGACCTGGCATTTTGACTCCTAGGGACTTATTTTACAGATATACTCATCAGACATGTACACACAAAGGTATGTCCAAGGTTATCCGTTGTGGCAGTGTTTATAATAACAATAAAAGAAATCATGTTCTGTGGATTATAGGAAGAGTTCAATCATCCATGGCTCATCCAGACAACAGATTAATGTACAAGTAAGACAAAGAATGAGGCCATTCTTTGTGTGCTGATATGGTAACATTAACTATAGAAATGTAAGGGCAGAATAATATGTAAATTACGTCATGAGTTTAAAAAAAGATAGCTGCATGCAATGTGTCTAGAAGGAAACAGAAAACTACTGACTAGTTGCCTCTGGGCTGATAGTAGGAAGGAGACTTAGTTTTTTACTTTGTTCCTTTAGCATTGTTTGCAATTTATTTTTTTTATTTTACTTTATTTTTTATTTTATTTGCCACATAGCTTGTTCCAAAAAATAAGCCCACTTATTTCTTTTCAGTGTAAACTGGAGCTGCAAGGCATCAAGGGTGCTGTAGATCATGCAGCAGCTTTTGGAAGAATTGCCTTCTCTTGCCCCCAAAAAGAGGTAGTATCTGTTGCCAAATCTTTTGTTTAAATTCTGTGCCTAGCTAATTGAACTGGCTAAGGAACTTGCCCCTCCCTTAATTTACATTCTTTCTGATTGTGCCTTTGTATCAAGTTCAGCAGTCTCCCTAAGAGCAGCTGAGATAATAAAATTAAATAAATGGCGCCTGGGTTAGTTCTGGTTTGATATGATTGTCCTCTAGGCCTGATGAGGACCGTGCATGAGCATACGATTGACCCCTTGTTCACTTTGCCTTTTTCTTTTTCTCAAGTTGCCAGACTTAGAAGACTTGATGAAAAGAGAAAACCAAAAGATTTTGACTCCCCTGGTGAGTCTGGATACCCCAGGAAAAGCAACAGTCCAAGTGGTCATTCTGGCTGACCCTGTGAGTATTACTCAGAAAGGGGATGGCTGCACCAGGGGGTTTTCCCCTTATGCTTCTTTTCCCCCAATTTCTTTTCCGCTTTATGTTGCAGGATGGACATGAAATTTGCTTTGTGGGGGATGAAGCATTTCGAGAACTTTCTAAGATGGATCCAGAAGGAAGCAAATTGTTAGATGATGTAAGTCTCATTTCTAAATGTGTATCATCATAGACCCAAGGGGGAGTAAAGCTGTATGGGGAAAGACCACTCAAGAGGGTCCATTTCTTATTATCAGAACTATGTCCTTTGGCTGTTGGGGTTACTTTTTTTTTTTGAGACTAGATCTTGCTATTTTTGCCTGTGGAACCACAGACTCAAGCAGTCCCCAGCCTCAGCTTCCCAGGTAGCTGGGATTACAGGCATGCGCCACCACGCCCAGCTATTTTTTGGGGACTAGGTCTCGCAACATGCCCCCGGCCAGACTTGAACCACAATCCCTGGCCCTGGCCGCGGCTTACGAGGCTGCCGCTTACAGGCATGCGCCACCATCCATACCAGACCTGGGTGGTGGTCTTAAGCAATTTTCTTAAATTCTCTGAATTTCAATTTCCTTAGTAAAAATTTGCGAAAATATGATTATTCACCTCATAGGATTGTTGTATGGGTACATAATATTAGATAATCTATTAATTAAAATAGGAGATTAAGCGGGAAACATTAGTCTTTATAAATTTTACCATGAAGGAAAATAGACTCTCACAACCTCTTCACTGACAAATTTGCTAGACTTCTTGTCCTTTTATATCACTGACCAATTCCCTCTTTTTTCAAACCTCCTTTCCCTTTGGTATTAGAGATCCTCCCATGTTCATATTTCTTTGATGACTTCTCAGTTAAAATCACCTCTTTCTGTAACTGATCCTGAAATGTTTTTTACCCGTGTTCTCACTTTGACTTTTATTTTTAGTCTGCATTGTTTTTTTTTCTCCGCATGGCTTCAGCCATTGACCATCCTCCTCTCTGAGCTACAACCAAGTATTTTTTGTCATTATTGAGGTAAAAGCATAAATAGAATGCACAGAAATTTAGTAGTATTCAGTTCAATGAGTTTGGCAGTTTGTGTGGACTCACATTCAAAATATAGTACTCAATATATAGCACACTTTATCATTACTCAGAATATAGGACATTTTCATCATTGCAGAAAGTTCTCTCATGCCCACTTTTAGTCTCCAATGCCATCTCCCAGAGGTAACTGCTATTCTGCTTCCCCTCACATTAGCTTTATCTGTCCTTGGATTTCCTATAAATGGAATCATATAGTTGGTATTCATTGTTCCTTTCACTCAACATAATATCTTTGAGATTCCTGCTTGTAATTGCAGCTATCAAAGTTTTTATTTTTTTTTAAGGTCACTGAGTGGTATTCAGTTTTATGAATATAACTTTTTTGTTTATTCATTCTAGGGAAAAAATGGGGTAGATATTAAAATTATTTCCAGATTTTGATTGATTATAAAGAAAACTTATGAACATTGTCATATAAGTTGTCTTGTGAACATATGTTGTTTTTCTTGGGTAAATACCTAGAAGTGGAATATTTTCACTTCTTAAGAAACTATCAAGCATTTTAAGAAACTGCCAGTCATTAAACCCCTACCAGCCTTGTATGTATGGGAGATCTAGCTGGGAGATTTAGCTGCTTTACATCCTCACCAACATTGTGTTGGGGTTGGGAGTAGTAGGGTTTATATATTCTGGTATAGATAAAACAGTTTCTCATTGTAGTATTAATTTGCATTTCCCTGATAACTGGTCATATTGAGCACTTGAATGGAGATCTTTCAGACTTTGCAGCTGGTTCTTTTTCGTACTATGCACTTTGCCCCCTCCCCTGAACAGCACTGTCTGTTAGTTCAGTTATTTCAGCTAGAATTCTCAGAACCGTGATTTTTAATGTTTTCTGTGCATTTTCAGGTTATAAGCAACAATTTTTGACTGTTGTTTCTTTTTACCCCTAAGTCCTCTTAGCTCTTAGTCATGAAGAAATTATTCCTACCTCTGAGCCAGACAGGCAAATCTGCTCTTTTTAAAAAGACTCTTGCTGTCACCTGTAAGACAAAAGCCTCTTCCCACTCTCTAGTCAGTGCTGCCAGCATTAGCTTTTTAAAGCATAAATTCAGTAAGTTAAAAAACTTTAATTTTCTGATAGTTCTGTATTCCCTTCAAGATACATTCCAAACTCTGGCAGAGCATGCAATGAGTTTGGCCTTTTCCTATACTCTGATCTTCTTTGTTGTCTGTCCTCCCTTAGTTTTTTAATATTTTCTACCATATCTACACCTTTTTATTTTTCCTTAAGGGAAAAAATGGTGTGACATATATCATACCTTTGATGTGGATAAATGGAAAAACTGACATTTTTATGGGCATTTTTGTTCTTGCTTTTTAACTGAATAAATCCTTACTAAAACAGCGATTTGCCATATGCTTTGTTGCATGGACAAAAAATTTTAAGAGACCTAGTTCTGGACCTAACTTCCTACAACCCCCTCACCATGGTCTCAACCTAATAGAATGATAGAATTAAAGAACTCTGGTGGGATAAAAACATAGTTATTAACAAAGCTTCCTTTTTAATTAAGAGGCTCCACACTAACCAAACAGTATCAGCAGAATAGTGTGGGAGGAGGTGAAGAAAAGGGGATTGTTCGGCCAATCTCAGTTGATATTTGCCCTAATTGTTTGCTGAGTCTTATGAGCACTAAAGAGTCTGTCTGCCTTTCTACACTGAAGATTCCCAAAAACCTACCCACGTGCTATGCTTTCTGTTTTACCAAAGACTCCATAGCATGGTGTACTTGGTCCTTGTTCTCTTAATCAGCCATACTTTTAGGCCACAGGCTTTGCCCTTTGTGCAAAGTGAGATCCACAAGCTGTTGTTCAATACTTCTCAGCATCCTATTTCAAAGTAAACATAATATTCTACATTGAATAACACTCTTCAAATGTTAATTTCTTGATTATGGACAGTACAGTGAGAAACAGTATGTTTTATTGAACTTAAATGTATATTTCTATTCTATTTCTATAGGCAATGGCGGCAGATAAAAGCGACGAATGGTTTGCTAAACACAATAAACTAAAGGCTTCGGGTTAACTGAAGACGACATCATGTGGGACAAGTATTGGGACTCCTGTTTAGCTCCCGTGAGACCTGATGTGTCCATTCATGTTAAATACTCTCACACTTAGTTGTTTCTTACTCAGGCAGGGAGGTTGGAGTATGAAAATTTATGTATTTTAATCATTGAAGACTCTAATATATTTTAAAATAGTAACAAATTATTTTCCAACCTGAGGCCAGATAAGACATTACCTTTGGTGGGGCATGAGGGAATTTTGATAAACATGTAAATTTTTTTTAGAACTGTTCAAATAAACAAAATCAGTTGCCTGTAATAGGAAGACCTGGTGGTAATACCCTGTTCTGATGTCTTGTTCTATGAGACCTTGACCTTTAAATTTTTTTAAATAAATCCTTGAGCCAAAAGATTTGGTTAACCCACATGCTCCTTGATTTAAAATTTTATGTTACCAGAGAAAGCAAAGGTTCTCGTGTATTATATTGTTTCAGAAAGTTTTGTGTTTTAATCTGCACAAAACGAGATTGTTAGATTTCTTAAAAATGGACTAGAAACAAGCCAGGTGTAGGCTTGGTGGTGCACACCTATAATCCCAGCTACCTGGGAGACTGAGGCTAGGGATCACTTGAGTCCCGGGGTTTAGTCTTCTTTAAAAAAAAAAAAAAAAGACTAAAGGACTAGAAACATTTTTCAACCTGAAAAAAATACTTTTAAAATGTTTTAATGTTTTCCACTTGATAGAACAAATTTTAGCCACTGGAAACAATCTTATTACTAAGTAATCTTTATGAAACTATGCTTGGAAAGGATTGACTCAGGATACCAATTCTGGAATAACATGTGAGAAACTACTTAGATATCAGAGTCCACTGTTCTCCTTTGCTGGCAGAGTGACATAGAGAAATTTCATAGTGTGTTTTCAGCTCACCTTATTGGATGTGAGCTTACCTTCACTGAGAGAAAAGATTATGTGGGGAAATTATTTTAGGAATTTTGATCCTCAAACTTTTCTGTGTCTCTGTAGAGTGTTTCTCAGCTCTTCTTAATCTTCTTGGATTAAGGCCGGGGGCATGGTGGCTCGTGCCTGTAAGCTTCAGCCTATGAAGCGGCTGGGGCTAGGGATGGCGGTTCGAGTCCCGCCTGGGGCCCGTCGCGAGACCTAGTTCCAAAAAAATAGCTGGGCATGGTGGCGCGCGCCTGTAATCCCAGCTACCTGGGAAGCTGAGGCTGGGGATTGCTTGAGTCTGTGGTACCCCGGGCAACGAGAGCATGTGGTTCCATAGGCAAAAATAGCGAGACCTAGTCTCAAAAAAAATCTTCTTGGATTAAGTTATTTGGAGTAGTAAATCAGGAATAGAACATTTTGAATGTAAATTATTAATTCTTGATTTTTGTAACAAGTGTTCTAGTGAAAAGAAACTTTTCCTAGTGTATTAGGTTGCTGCTACATGTGGCTTTCTAAGTTGTAGTAAAATAAATGGTTTATGTGTAAGTACCAGATGACTTTCAAACTGGATTCCTCTATCGGCTTATATTGTAATATGCCAAAATTTTCTCTACCTGGGAGGTATTTTGGCTTTGTGATATCAACTCCGTTTTATTTTGTTGCTGTTCACTTTTCCTTTGTTTGAATCTTTTAATAGTTCACGTGAAGTCTTTTGGTTTACAACTTTGCCATGTCACTAAGAAAACCAGAAGTTTAATCTCTGCCCAGTGCAGCAGTAATTTTAAACTAATGTTATTAATTTCCTATCTCTGGGGATGGTATGAACATCTAGAAAACAAGGTTATAAGATAGTTTTGCCTGGTGTTTTCAAAGAAACAAAGTTAGAAAATTCTTGAGTGTCTCCAGAGTTGTGTTTTCAATATAGTCATTCTGTTTTATGACTTGAGAGTTGTGGAAGTCCTGGCATACTAAATTTAAGTCCAAAATAATTCCTTGGATTTAAATCCAGAGAGATTTAGGATGGCTAAGTTGCAGGAGTTCTAGGTTAGCCTAGAGAGTTATTTTAAAATCCTTATCCTTCTGACATCATGGAATTGACAAATCCGTGAACATTGAGTGCTCCTTTATGTGACTTTCTGCTCATCTTATCTGTCACACAATGCCATTGTGGTTTAGCAGAGTTTTCAAGTTTTCAATTGTCCACTGAAATTCAAGAGTTATATTGGGATATTTCCATTTAGTCTAAGATTTCTTTATTTTGGGAAATTTACTCAGGCCCTAATGATCAATAAACAAATATCCTTGCCTCAGACCTCTTTATAATGTAGTAGAGTCAGTGTTCAAAAATGAAATTATAAAAAGGTATACATTGAAAGTCTCAATCCTATTCCCTCCCCTCAATCACACTTCCTTTGCCTCTAATTTAAGTAGCCTACAAATATATATTTTCTCCCTTGTGATACAAAATTTAGTGCATTATACCTTTTTTAGAAATGTTTCTGTACTGCTGTACTAGAGTTTATGTTCTGCTGATTATGGTATATTTTTACTTACCAGGTTATACGTACAGCTTCTAAATAAAGCTATCTTTGAAGCAAGAGGTTTATTCACTATTCACATTTTGTGTGAATCATGGTCCTAAAAGCATCAGATGTGTTCGTGATCTTCAAATGAGAAAACAGCACTGCTGTTGTACAGTGTAGTGTAGCTCTTGCTTGGTTTAGAGTTCTAATAGTTATTTTTAGTTCTAATAGTTCTTTAGTCACTGTGGTGTATTGAGTATATTTCATTCTTAAATAATGTACTTAGTCTATAGCAACTTCCTATGTATATGTGAATGGAAGCTCTTGAGTGAGATCTGGTGAGACTTGGTTTCCTTTGTCCTCTGAAGTCTTTACTGTTGCTTCTATTGGTTTAATAATTCTTCACAAACCAAAGCTGACCTGATGCCATAATCTATAAAACTATTTTTTAATAGAAAAGTACTGGTAAGGTCCATGCCACAGGAGACCTTTGTCTCCAAAGTGTTTTTATTACCTTTTAACACTCCATATCTGTGTGCACCATTGTGCATCACTGAGCAACAACACTAAAGTTGAGCATTGGCCCTCTCATGGGTCAAGTGATACGCTCCTGAAACAAGTCTCATTCGACGTATTCATTTTGTTTCATCATTATCCCTGGGCAGTAGAGAGCAGTCCCAAGCAAATTTTGGCTAGACTTTGAATATTCTAGCCTTGGGATTTGGGGATTTTGAAACCATCTGCTCCAGTGCTTCTCAGATGCTGTATTGTGATGTATCAATACTTTATCAGTTACTTAAAGTTTAACCTCCTTGACTTCATTAGGCCATTATTCCAGTAGGGAATTTTGATAGTAGGACTTGGTTTTAGCTTATTGGGTATAAGGCAAAGCCCCTATCCTTATCCCCAAAGTCATGGGCTTTGGTAGTGCATTAGCAATCCCTAAAGAAATAAGAGGCCTTGGCCTCTTCTGTCCCTCCCTCTCTCCAGAGGCTGAGCATCTGGAGACTAGCTTCACTGATTCCAATCTTAGGTATTTTCATAGACAATCTCCCACACACTCCTCCTCCCCTCAACTCCTGCCAAATGTCTGCATATGCTCTGGGAATAGGAAGTCTGGGAACTAAGAATCATACAGAAAGCCAGTTTCCATGAGTTTCCCCTAGGGAAGAGATGCTTTTTACACATTTGGACACTGCCCTAGGATTAATTACTGTGAGTTTACAGCTTTTCCAGTAACAGTCAGCTAGTTTCATGCTAAGTGATTTATTGATGTCCCAGCTGTGGTTGCTACGGTTTCAGCCATCAAGGTCTTTTACAAAGCCCTTTTGCCCCCCAGAGAAGCCATGCTACCTCTGTTTAACAATCCAGTCTGTCCTCTTTAACCAGTTTCCTTTTTCTTCAGTTCTTCCACTTTGGCAATATAAATCCTCATGGCGTCCATTTTGGACATCCCTTTGTTCTCATTCCACGCCTCCCACTTGGCCTTGGCTTTCACATCTGTGGCAGGTGGGGAAGGGATGTCGCAGTCACCCTGGGTGGCCTGTTTGTAGAAACTGTATACCAACAGTTTCTCCTGATCACTCACAGGGCCTTTCAATTGCTTGATAGCAGCGCAGGCCAATTCAAACTCCACTTGGCACATTGGGGTAACTGAGGCTGGCCTGTGTCCTTTCTAGGTGATACCTGGTGCTGAAAACCAGAGGGTGGAGAGTTAGAATTACTTGAGGCTAGTGATTAAATCTGGGGAGAACGGAAAGAGAAAAGGAGACTGTAGGAAAGAACCAGCGTATTTGTCGTGTTTTTTCCTCAGAAAATGTGTACATATAAAGGCTAACTGGAACCATTGGATTGGGTATCTCCCGCAGTTCTGGCTTCGCTCTGCATTTCCTGGAGTGAACTATCATCAAAATTTCAAAAACACCTATGATGCCGGAAAATTAAGGAGCTGCTGCAGCCCTCAGACGGGCAGATGTGCAGCTGGGGTGCTCACCAGGGAGTGCGAAACGGCGAGACCACTGCGGGGGCGTGAAGCCACACAGACTGGTGCGTCAGTGCCCATTACAGGGCGGCCTGGGGAAGAGCATTCACTGACAGGGCACTGTGTACGAGGAACCCGAGGGGATGAGGGAGTACATGAGGGCAGACCAGAGGCTAACAGGAAGGATTGACAGGGGGCGGACACAGGGCAGAAGACTGATTCGAGGGGTGGCCGGGCAGAGAGGAGGACAGCAGTGAGGGGGCCGTGCTCGAGCCCAGCCGTGGGGCCAGACATTGGAGGCGGGGCGGGGAGAAGGAAGACGCGTTTACCGGCTTGTTGGCTAGTTGGAAGCTTCTGATCGAAAGGGGGCGCTGTGGGCTTGAGGCGTGGGCGCCTCGGGCTGGGAGCTGGGACTGTGGGCGGGGACTGAGGCGCGGCCTATTGTACCGCCCCCGACACCGCCCATTGTGCCGTGGCGCCTGCGCAGCACTCGCCGCCTCCTGGGGGGAGGGGCGGTCCGCGCCGCCGCCAGCGTCGCCGCCATGGACCTAGGTGGGTTGTCCGGCAGCTCAGTCCTCGGCCCCGTCGCCGCGTTTCTCAACGGCGGCCAGGGCGGTGCTTAGTGGACCCCGGCTAAGGGAGACTCCGGGTCGGGGAGGGAGTGGGGAAAGCGGGCTCTTGCCCCGGCCCCGTCGCGGGGCGGCGCGTCTCTTGCCGCATCCAGGCCCCCTCCACGTGAGGAGCCGGGTGGATTTGAAGTTAGATTTCCTGGGGGTGGACAGGTTTCTGGGACGTGTTTTGGAAATGCCGTGTTCGGGACTGCCCCGGGGCATCCCGGGTTACCCGCACGCTCTCATTTATTGAACCGTTACTAAATCCCTGCGTAAAGGGATTGTCTTAGGAGTCCTCATTGATGAAACAGGGATCGTAATTATCCCCCTCAGAAAAACTTGGGGGGGGG